>VZRE01017716.1:0-59098 GCA_013396775.1 Cephalopterus ornatus
ACTCTTCAGGGCCTTGCTTCGCTTCAGCTGCCTGACCAAGGAGGTTGGACCAGGTGATGCGCTGTGGTCCCTTCCAACCTTACCCAATCTGTGAATCTGTGATTTCCGAAATAAGTTTGCCACGTGCAACCACAAACACTATTTTTATGGCCTCTAATTATAATGGCCTCATGCCTTTCTGCTTCTATAGTAGTTCCATTTCATTATCATGTCTCCAGTACCAGCCTAACCTGGTTTTCTTACAAAAATTCAATCATCTTCTTTGTAAAACCTTAACTCTGGATGTTACAGGAATCTACCACAGCAGATTTGCTGCACATTTATCTGTGTAGTTTGATTCAGGTACCGGAAGATTATATCTCAACAACTTCAGCTCACTAAAAGTCTTCCCCTTAATACCTCCTTTCAAAACTCTTACTAAATCTTATTTTTTTTGTGCTTTGGGGTTTGGGGAGTATGGTGAGAGGAATGTAATTGATTGGGGTTTTTTGTTGTTGCTCTGATTTCTTATTCAGTTTATTAAAATATCTCTTGCTCAGTTAAGTAACAAGAAAATAACCAAATAAACCCAGAAAACTTTTTGGTTTTGTCGAACACCTTATTCTTTCACTCAAGTTGTTTCTCCATTTTGTTTCTTTCCAGCACCCAGCAGCACAGTGCATCCTGGCTCACCCAGCACTTCAGATCTATCCAGTGAGAATCTGCAACAATGGAAGAAAAGCTCCAAATTCTCCTTCCTTTGCCTTTCCTACAGAAAAACATGTGCAATGTGATCAGCAACCCAGAATTTTAAAAGGTAGTTAATGCCCTTTTTTTAGCCTATACTTGGAAGCTTCTTTTGACAGTATAAACCAATATAGTCACTTCGTTAAGACCTTCAAAATTTATGAATAAAGGCTATGGTGTCATATTCTTATATAGTAATACCATGATAGAAGATTTATTCATTGTATTTAGGTATTATTTATAGACTATTACTTCTATTTCTTTTGCCTAACTTTAGATTGATTAAGGAAATTGGCAGGTTATATAAGTGTAAGCCTTTTGAGTGGTGTAAAAAAATACTAGATTTCTCACACTGACAGTAACAGCTGAATAGAGTCAGAAAAAGAACAAGCTTAGCAACTGTTTAATTGCTCTATAAAAATGGGTTCTGTATGGATACTGAGCTATATTTCCCATTTCTTACCCTAGTGAAGAAAAAGAAAAAGAATTTGAAAAATCAAATTCTTCTCAGTCAGGTAATCTGCGTAAAATGTATTTGCAAAGAACTAACATATGGACTAATGCTCCTAATCCTACTTGAGACCACAAACTTAATGAGACAATTTATGTAAGTCAAGAGATAAGCTGTGCTTTTCTTTGTGGTGTAGAATTTCTTGAATAAGAACAAGAATTACCATTAGCAGCCTTTGTAAAAATAGCAGAAATACTCACTCCTGAGAAAGGAAAAGCAATTGAAATTGCACAAAGTACATGTCACAAAGTATATTAAAGTATGTCTGGAGAGAAGCAAAAATTGTATTTAAATTGGATAAATGCAGCACACCTTGCTCTTTTGCAATTTAAACTGCAATGCAGTTTCTAATCAGTGAGATAATTTAAAATTGAAAATAATAATGAAGTCTGTTTCCATATCACTGGCTACATGCAGAGCAAATTTTGCTGAAATAATCCAATTATTCTTGCTATTTACTTTGATATCATGCTGCCTTCAAGTAATTACCAGAAAAGTTGGTCAGATGTAGTTCCACAGGAATTATGCTGCAGGAATTATTCTAGCATTCAAGCAGCTAGCATTCAACTACCATGTAGGAACCAGTAAGTGAAACACTTCATTCCTGGATGGTGTTCCCTTTTGACATAAAGCTTTTGCTGAGAGTTACTCAGGTCTGGCAGTTCCTCTGATAACTCATACTCTGGTGATTTGAGATTTTATCTTCTTCAGATACCTGGGTGGCTTGTGTCAGAGGTGACCAGCTACACCTCAGCTACCCCAATTCCTAGACTGGCATTTAGGCCAAACAGTCAAAAAGGGTTTTTGCTGGCCCATCAGCAGGTCAGCCTGGGGTGTAGAGATGTCCATTTTGTTCAGTTCAAGCTGCTGTAGCTCAACTGATCTGGCGTTATTTGTGAGGGACCTGGACCTTTGCTGGCCAAACCTCTGGAGACAGCGTTTGCTGCTGTGGCACACACAGCACTTTTCTCTTCTGGACCTTACATTTTAGTAGAATGTGACATGTTAATCATGGCTGCTGTGAAGAGAGTAAATAAAGATGCAAGGGTTCCTCAGGGATTGCAACTATTTTATTTTTAACATAATTTTTACTTATGGTTCTATATTTCATGTAGAAGAGGTAAAAGGTATCCTATATATTTCTATTTGGGATCAAGTATGAGTTCTGCTAGTCACTGACAATTTCCATTTGACACACCAGAGCAAACCCATATCTCATTAGTGGGTTTTTTGTTTTCTTTTTCCCTTTTACTTTTTTCCTTTTGGGATAATAATAAAAAGGGAATAATTTTTAAACACCTTAGGAGACTGTAACTCTTGCATGGATTTATGCAAGAAAACTGATTAACCAAACTAGCTGTTAAGTCAGAGGTTTAACAATTTTTTAAAAGAAAAAATAAAATTGAAAGGTAAAACTATTCTTTGCCCTACACTAAATTAGAACTTTTTGTTAAAAAATGGAAGTGAAAAGGAATAATTTCTTGTATCGTAGAAGCCAAATTTTCTGTCATAGCTCTGAAATCTCTCTCTTGCCAAAAGTATAAGGGAGATATTTGTTGCTAGGGTTGTGTTACGTGAAAGGTCTTGCTAAATAATTCAAGAAAACAGTCCATGCTGAACCTTGCAAATCTACTTTTTAATTTCCTGTACATATTCATCCACTCAGTCCAGTAATTCACCTTCTCCCTGATTCTATCAACAATGAAGGCAAATATTGTGGAAGTGCTACTTTCATGCAGACCCCACAGCCTTTGACTTTTTTCTCTTCAGTCCAAATGACTGAAAAATTTTCTTCTCTTTTACTTTTATATATATATATAAATATTTCTTTCCAAAACTTAGTGAAATAAATTCTTTTAGTATTGCTTATTATTTTCCTATGGAGGGGCATTCAAGAAAATTGAACTTTCTCTTTTTATGGGCTATCATTAGATATTTACCATTGTTAGTCCAAGCACACAAATTACAATATACACTCATGGCTACTGAAAATACAGACTTCAGTCCAGGAGATCTTCAAGTAAGGTTCTCCACAATAAACTTCAGTGTCTATCTTATTTTTTTTTCCACACTCCTCTCCTACAAAACTGATTTTGTGGAGTTTGTTTTAAGAATATGAACCTTTGAAGACTAATAAAGGTAATTTCAGCTGCAGATGGAGAGGTGTGGCCCTCCATGCTGTGTGTATATGCAAAGAAGTTATTTGCTTTTGGTATGCAGATTTTAGGAGTCTGACATCATATTTACAGTCCCGAATTCTGAATTGGACTCTAAATAGATCATTAAGAAGGTCATTAGGAGTAAATAAAAAGGAAGAACAACAAAGACATGTTGCATTTGGCCCTGCTGAAAACCAACAGAAGCATAGCCAGTAAAGAGAGATTTCCTGCTTCCAAAGAAATAAGGCCATGTATTTTAAATAAAAAAGCTCTCAAATACAAGGCAACTTTGCACAGAGCAGGCTCAATATGGTAGGCCTTGGGGCTCAAGCGTTTTCAGAAATCAAAGGAAAGAGAACCAGCAGTGTCATCTGTGTGTCCTTCCTTTGCTTTTGCTCTGTTCCAGTCCCACTTTTCACCATACGAACTCCATTCAGAACCAAGAATTTCCTTCCAGACTTATTTATCTATATGGGTTAAGTAAGGCTGGGCAAATACCAAAGATTGTATGATTGAACAAATGCAAAAAAGTAAGTATGACAGTCATTAGAAATTCCAGCCTATCAGGAGAAACTGCTTTAAAAATTAATCACATTTTCTACCAAAAAACATTTAATTTGGAGGCAAATGCCACAAACCCAACACAAAGTTTACTGTGATCTGTAAGTATGCTAGTTATTACCTCAGGCTGTAAGCTGCACTGTTACTCAAAGCTAAAATGAATTATCAGGCATTAACACCATTACAGCAGTACATATTGATGAGATCTGTACTTCACTAAAGCTGTTTTGATCATCTCCCATTAAGTCAAAGATGAGAATGTAAAGGAAATTTGTATGTGGGGCTTTTTTCCATTATTATGCAATAGAACAAAAGATACTGGAAATATTTTACAAGGTAGTGAACCAATCAAATTTGAAAGCACACCCTTCTAATAGTTTTATAGTCCTTTTTTTTTTTTTTACTAATTGACAGTGAACTTATTAATACTACTTCTTGTAAGCTGTTATGAAAACTCTACTGATATGTGTTTCATATGCTCAGAAATCTTACCTTTAAATGCAAAAACATTGTATTATATTTAAAAAAATGTAAGAATAATACCCATTCACAACTACTATCCAACTCCACCCCTTTGTGCACATACAGTCATTCACCATCGACTGTAGTGGGTGATGACTGCCCAGTCATCAGTTAAGGCTAGAAGGTAGCTTAGAAACACAAAATGAGAAGACCCGTATGATCGGATTGACAGTGCAATCAGTACAGGATTTTTCTGGACCAATATTATAAAAAAGGAAAAATACAATTGAATAAAAGACGGATGTGATAACCCATCTCCCAAAATTTTCAGAAACTGGATAGCACCCTGACACAAAGTTTTTCCACCCTTCTTATACCAAAGAGCAGCCAGACTGAAATCATTCCAAGAATATTTTTTTCATTTATATACTCCAGGAACCTGTCTTCACTTCTACCCAAGAACAATGTAAGTATAAAGAAAAGTCCCGACCAAGGAACTTATTAAATACTGAACTCATAACAATCTAAGATTGATACCCAGAAACTGAGAAGTGTATAATTTTATAGATCATTACCAGCTATCACTGTAACTGACAGTTTTTGAACGATGCTCTGAAATAACATTCTTTAAATAATTTCCAGTGAACTGTATAAAAACTAAAATAAACTACACTTCTCCCTATTCTATACAATAAAATCAGTTCTCAGTTTAATTTTGTGGAACACAAATATACACAAAAGAAACAGAGTGTAAAAATGAAGCATATTGTCCTACAAGCATAGTTAAATAGAAAAGTTTTGCTAAAATATTTTTCTTTTCCAACTGAAAAAACTCTCTTGCAAAGTTCTGAGATTCCTGTGCTATCCATCTCTCCCAGCATATTTTCATGAAACTTTTCTGGCTATATATTGCAAAAGGAAATGTGTCATTAAATGCTTTTCAAAGTGACATTGCTGAGTGTGTTGGAAGTATTTTCTGTGCTCTTCATGAACGACAGGCTGCACATCCCAGGCATCAGCTGTGCGAGGTTCATCAGTGCTACAACTGCAGCACACCAGATGACTGTTCTACAGGGCTCTTCAAAGGCAGCAATAAGCAGCCAGCTTTCACTGATGAAGGAAAATATGATTCCTTCAGCTTTTTTTCTTTTTTTTTAGGAAAACAAATTGTCAGCCCAGGAAAAGAAGAGTGAAAAATAAATTTCTAAGGAACATGGAGATGTCGACAAGAAACTTTTCTAAACCGGGCAAAATGGAGAGTGGGAAATTTTTTGATGGAAATTGCTCTGAAACAAATCTCAATATTTCCTTGATGCTTTGGTCTATAATTTGTGGAGGTTTTTAGGGAAATCGAACATGAGCTCAGAAGCACACAATAGCTGTAAGGAGCACACACAGATGCTTTGCTTGCAGGAAGTATACTTCAAGTTTCCTCACATGTATTCATATTATGCACTTTGAATCTGACTTGTATGCAGTGGGTTTATTAATAACGGTAGCTCAACTTCCTCTAATGGTTTGCTGTGTGACCAGATTTTCACAAATGGAAATTGAACCTGAGATTAAAGTCTTTCATGCACTCGAATATTTTGCAGGTATAGATTGGGAAAGATGAGAGAAGGAGTCTCTTAGGTCTTGTTTACATAGAACCATTCTGTTAGTTCTCCTGACACTAAAGATTGGGATATTCCTTACAAAACAATGACAACCAAACCAAACCAAACAAACCCCTAAAACTGGAAAATTACATTTTTTAAAAGGTACCCGGGAGTGTTTTACAAAATTCTCTATTAGTTCTCTAAAACAAAATTGTCAAGTTTAAACTTGAAATCACAAATATTTTCAGAAAGTCTTAGAATTCACATATGGTGTTAGAGGGAGAGAAAACTCCCCCTCTGCCAACTCATACTGCTAAGAACTACAGAATGATATCTGAACAGGTATATGCAGAACTTTTAAGCATAAACACAACTGGTTTCCACATGCATTTGCCAAAGCATCCCACTGCTCCTGAGATAGGTCTGACAATCTCTCTCTCAATCCAGGACACTGACAGTACCAAAGTATATTTGTGCAGCACATGATACCGTAAAACAAAATACACATTTAAAGAACAAGAGCATGACACTTTCGTTAGCATGCTCCATTGAAAAAATTATTGGAATACAAACATCACTTGATCTTTCTGATAGACCTCAAACTTGAGCCTCTGGCACCCCTACTATAAAGTTCTTGTCATCTTTGCTTCTTTCTTTCAGTTTTAGAGAGTATGACAGCAGGAATGTTAATAGCAAACTACAAACTGCAAAGCAAAAAACTTCAGGCTGGATAGACACCGTCTACCTTTCCTTTGTTTTCTAAACTCAGTTCAGATAAGCTTGTGACAAGAGATTGCTCAGCTTGGGAGACTTGTTATTAGATCTTATATAATACAACAAAAACCCCCAAAACATTCTTGAATGGCTACTGGAGAGTGGCAGGTTTGACAAGACATCAGGTGAAGAGGGATGTGTGAAGAATGCAGACCCCAAACACACCTGATCACAACTTTAGCTATAGCATCCAAGACATGAACAACAAAGCTGTATTTGATGCCCATTCACACTAAGGAAAAATTGACTTTTTTTTTATTCAATAAAGCATATAGATTAATAGCTGGAATGAAAACTGTCAAATCTCAAGCAAAATTCTATTTTGCCCTTGGAAAAGCAAAATGGAAAAGTATCTTTTTGACCATCCTTATTCTTTTTACAATTTGTTTAATTGTAAAACAGGAATAGGTAAACTCTTAATTTCTACACCAAGCAAAACATGACTTAAAAAGATCAAATATGGATTTGACACAATCCAAGTGAGAGAAATCATCCTATAATACATGAAAGGAATCCTAAAACAGAAAAAAATCCCAGCTTTTAAACAGGTATTTACAATTTATGTCTGAGAAACCACTGCCTGTATTCAAATGACAACCAAGTATTGCACTTATTTATTCGACTTTTTTTATCTTCTATATATATACCCATACAATTCACCAGAGAATTGCATGACATATTGCAAGGATGCAGAGCACTCAGCTGGAAGAGCAGAGACAATGTTAGACTCTGTTAGCAAGCAGCTAGTTTGCACCTTAAATATCTATGTTTATTATCAGGATTTTTGAAATCTCCCAGTGTTCTGATCCATTGCAAAAAGCATAAGATTTAGGCATCTTTTAGGTTAATGAGGGAGTTCATGCTCTTTGAGGGACTTTACCGTTATGTAATGTGCATGTACAACCAGGTTAATACTGAAGATAGAGGATAAAATTTCAAGCAGATGTAGTTTTGCATTTAGCTTATTTCGCGTATGCTTGAACAGCCCTAGTTTTGTACACTCTGACAGAATAAGGTTACAGCTTAAATTAATAAAGAAAGTAAACAGGGTCAATTAAATGCATACAAACCTTTCTCTAGTGTGCTTGTGGGTACATTTGCAAGGCTGGGTGATTTTTTTCTTATGGCAAGCAGATCTGTTCCAGAGCAGAGCTTTTATCACTTGTATCTTTTTTTTTTCAGGTCTCGTGCCTGAAAAATGGTACACTGTGGGAGTTCAAGGCATTTCTTATAATACATTGCAAACCTTTGTTACCGTTATATTAATTTAAATACTTTAAAATAAATCTCTCTGCTCCCAGAGGTTTCTGTTTTCTAAGTATATTCCACCTTTTATGGGGCACATAGTCTTAATTATCTTTTAAGATCCTGTATTAGTGCTGTGCAAAACACAGATTAATTGTACAGCACCGATTATAAAGAAAACTGTGAAGATAAAACCCCACTCCTTCTTGTAGAAGGTATGGAACAGTAATCATTATTACGGTAGGTGGTAGATTCCTCATGTGCAGCAGGCTGGAGGGGGCTGGTGCCCTCCCAAATGACACAACTTTTGACCAAAAAAACCTCAAAGGCATCCATTGAGGAAAAGTGATGTTTCAGTGATTTTCCATACAACTTTTTGCCCATTCTCTTCCATACTACATACATAATAACTTCACGGGGCTACCCCACCCCCTCTACTACACACTTCCACACTTCTTTCAGCTGCAGGTAACATCTCAGCAGGTCCCTGGCTCTGACTGGGCAAGTCATGCTGCTCAGGACACAGGCAGAATTTCCACAGGACCTCACTGCCTTCCACAGAAGAGGCTCCTTTGAGGAGGAATGATAGACAAGGTCTGACTTGAAGCTCTAAACTGTTGCACGGTTTGTGCAATGAGCTTGACATGTGAGTCCTTCATGAAAGATTAGTGACTCAAACAGTACCAACAATAGCAATGTGTTTGATAATCTTATTGTAATTCATCAGTTAATGCCAATATAATCCTCAGAGGACTTAACTTCTTAACTAAGCCTCCAGCACGCAGCTGTAGGTACAAATAGCTGTGACTACAAATTGCTCTTTTTTTTTTTTTTTTCAGGAGAAATAACTGGGTATGATAGGGTAAAATTTTCATTGATCTGAGCTTCATGAAAAAGAATTTGAATAAACATCACACAGTGTTGTGGTTATAAAACTTACTGCTTAACAGCTTCAGGTAATATACTGTATTTGAGAAGATTAATTGCACTGTGATCAAATCCAACCCAAACTCCTTTCATTCCCCTGTAATTTCATGCCTTCCATTGTTCACCCTTTTAATAAACCACTGCTTCCTAGCCAGGCTCCAAGAAAGCATCAGGTAGATCTCTATCAAGGCTATAAAGACAAACCCAATGGTTACAAAGTCCTCAGAGATGTTGTAACTCTTTCCTGAAGGCAAAATAGCACAACTCCTGACTTGGATCATCCAATCCACACACACAGAATTGGACAGACAAACAGAGCATGTTTGTCCATAATAGTTTTAATCAGTTACAATCAAACCAATTTTGATTTTGAACAGTTCACAAGGAGATGACGGGTTCAAAAGTCTAATTACTTACATATTCTTACATATTCTGAAATAATAGTAATTCATTAATCCCATGTTGCTGTAATCATTATCCACTGTTCCTCATTCATATTACACACTGGCAAAACAAGCATTTCCAAGCATCTCTTTCTGATGTACAAACATAAGGAGAGCAAAAATTACATGTGGGAACCTTAACTAAATGACAGTAGAAGTAATCAAGCTGAAAACCATCTGCCATTACTGGCTGTGCAGTGAAGTTTGCTTTAAAAACTACAGTGTGGGAGGCTTATCTTGTGAGCAGAGAAAACGTTATCCGGGCAAGGAGAGCCAGCAAATCCCAAACCTTCAAATGCACATCAGCCTCCTGCACCAGCAACTGTATGGTGTGGCCTAAAGCTTTCCATCCAATATGCCTCAGCTTCCTCGTGCATGAGGACATTTCCCACTATGTATATTACTACAGTATCCAGCACCTTTTTTTATTCAGACAGGGCATCTGAACACTGCGTGATGCAGCCTCATGGTGCAGAAAACAAACACTTCTCATTTAAGCAAAGAATTTTCTGCCCCCCTGCTGCTGCTTTTTATTCTGCTCAGAGGTTCTACCAGCACTAGGCTGTTTGGACTTGCTGCACTTTCACCTTTGATATTTCCAGAAATTCAAGTGTTTCAGTGTTCTGCTCATGTACTGGGAGAACTTCCCCCTTCTTACTGCCTCCAACCCCATCTCTTCTTGTCACTCAAACTCTTCCAACCCAGGCAATCACCTGTGGTCTGACCCTTTCCCAGAGCAGAAACCCAGCAGAGCAAGGACCTTGACCTGTGGCCCGTAGTAATGTCTGAGGAAGGTGTCTGCGTGCCAGAAGGCACAGAGACTTTTCAAAGGGAAACAGAAGGCAGAGGAAGAGCTTTTCTTCACCTGAAAAGGAATGAAATCCAGGCTGGACAACTCAGTCGTGCACATGCCTACAGGGAAAGGGGGAAATGTTACTGAAGCCGAACTGTCTTGCAAGAGGAGAGCTGCCAAACACAGTCTGCTTTCAAAATTCCTCAGAGATAGAATCAATCTCAGGCTGTGACCAGGAAGAAGCTACCTAGATTCAGAGCACAAAAACTACATCACATTCTCTACAGCCTGGGCAAGTAACCCCCCTTCTCTTTTGCTCTTGTTTATTCTGCCTCACTGCTGCCTTTCCCTGTTCTTCCCTCCCAATAAGAAGAAACCAGGAGGAAAGCAGCTCACTGACTCGTGTCAGTGCACAAGTGTCCTGCACCAGGATCTAGGTCCAGCTGCATAATTTCTCATTTAAATAATAAAATGCTTCTTATAGTGAAGAAGTCCTCTTGGTAAAAGCATTTGCCGAAGGGATTCAGTGACACAAAGTATTATTCCCAATGGGGAAACTGAAACATGGGCTAATGACCTGTATGGTCACCAGCAGACCAGGGAAGGAATCTTCAAATCCCCCATTTCCTGCATCCCTCCTGCTGTTTTCTCAAATCTGCTGGCAGAATTCAAAACTTACTAAACAGCTTAGATCTCACAGTTTTAGCATTAACATTGCAGAGTATTCTCTAACTTTTAGACGTGTTGCCTACAAATGAAAATGCTCCTATTGCCAGGCAACATTTAAAAGTTCGAAGAAAACTTTAGAGACAAGCTCTTTGTTTTTAGCTTTGCATTTCCCTGGACATAGACTGGCACCTTCAGAGGAAATTAATATTATCCCCTTGGATCACAGCGTAGAGCATCTATATTCCTGTTGTGTCCCTTACCACAGCAGCCCTTTCCCTGCCTCCAGTCAGCTCCTTTACTGCAAATTTAAGGTTATGCATGGCATATGCATTAACCTCCTCTCTCCCTCTGTGTCTGTGAGACCCCAAAGTCCAGGGATGGGGGAACTGCAAGAGCTAGGAAGAGTATTCAGCTAAAAATAAGTGCTGAAGAAAAGTTGGGACTGGAAGGCAAGTCTGAAATCTTACAGTTTTAGGAACAGGGTATTTCATTGTGTTCCATCATTTATCTTCATTGAGACTGAAAGGGCTGAGCGTTCACCTGATAGAAGCTTGTACTGTTCCTTTCTCATAAAAAACGTGCAAATGTCAGCACTTTCTTTCCTCAGTAGTTGAATTACTACAGGAAAAGTTTTCTAATATTTTCTCTGCTCCCTGAAGGAAATATGCTGTACTGGTGGGAGATGGTGGTGAGCCCTGGCTGTGGAAGGGCTGGCCAGACTCTGCAGGAAGCAGGAACTGGCACCCAAATCAGCACTTAGTGATTGCTCATCCCAATCCCTTTTTGGGGGCCTCCACAGCCCTTCCTCCTCCCCCCACCCTCCTCTTCCCCAGTCTTTATGTATCTGCTACCTTTTACCTGTTTGCAGTCAGGAGGCAATAGAAGAGTCCCTATTGACTTGAATGTAATCAGGATTTCATCTTTTTTTTTAGTTACTTCTGAGTAGACTGCTGCTTTTTGTCAAAATACATTAGTTACATTTGCAAATGCTAGCACATTGATGTTATAGGTAAAATCCAAGTCAGAAATTTCTATTCTAAGAGGGAAAGTTTCTAAAATACTTGTTTTTACGATGTCACAGAAAAGTAGAGTGAGAACCTTACTGCTCAGCTATTTTCATTAAAGATTTTATCACCTGCTCTTAGCCATATCCCCAAGCTCTAATTAGGAAACTGCTTTGACACAGAGCTTTAAAAATTGCCAAAGCAGCATAGTTTGTGTTTTTGTAATTCTCGTTTGTGACCAAACACTTTCAATCTCTCTTTTTTAATACTGATCCTGAAATCTCAAGCAGCTTAGCAGCAAAGCAAAGCTGCATCATTGAAGGCAATTGCCTTACAAAAGCTATCATCTCTGAAGAGAAGGGAGAAAAAAAAAGATTAGAACCTAACATAAAGCACACGCAAGCAAATATAGATTTTGCTCTGTGGTGCTAAGACCATAGTGGGGCTTCTTTTTCCCAGAAGGGTTACGTAGATGAAGTGAGACCTGGTGTCCTGCTACCTGTCCACCACACATCTGTGGTAACTTGTGGGGAACAGCATGGGACTCACAACAGTCAGCATGATGACATGGGAACTAATAAAACCGTCCCCACATACTGAAGCCTAAGAGAAGAAAAAAAAGGTTATTCACTTCCATAAATTCTCCCAATGTGGAATTTAGATTTCTCACCTGTCACAGAGGAACTTTCATTGAAAATCTTTGTCTTCCTGGTTTTGTGAGAGCGCTTGCACCTGTGTCTTGTGCTGCTTGCAAAAGCTTCATTCACCTTCTCCAAGGTGTAAGGTAAAACATATGCAGGTATTCCTCCCAGGAATGCCAAGGCAGTGGAAGGTTTAAAAAAAGGTTTACTTCAGATGCAAGGACCATTTCTTACTGATGCTACGCACACCAGATCTCAGGGAAAAAAGGCAATTCCGTGCCTTCTCCAAGGCTTTTTGTATTGTCTCTCTCCTCCCCTACCCTTTCCGGCACGAAGAGGCCTTGTACATGTCTGCAAACATGTTTTCTCTGTGCATTCCCAGGAAAGAGAGAGCTTGCTCACAGCTTCTCCCTGCAACTTTCTCTGAAACGCAGAAAGAAGAAAAAAATCATCTAACCCATCTGAGAAGGCATTTTGCAGTTTTCCTGACAGAGACACATTCTAGCTTTCTGTTACAAATTCTTGCACAATTGCACCCATCCCTACAAAGGTGACTCCAACTAACTCAGCAGGAGCGTACCAGTTAAGAACCCATGGATATACAAACTTTTAGTTGAGGTGCCTCAAGAGGCAGCTGGACACTTGAACTCCATAGTGGACCTTATGATTTGCAAGATCTTTGTTGTGACTTTGTTTTTAATTTTTATTTGCCTGAAAAAGATCTTATAATTTCGTTATCCACTGGAACTCAACATTTTATCTGTGATTCGTTCCTAGAGATGACATTCCCCTCCCGGCATTTTATACAGGCAGTAGTTCAGCTTACTGCTGAAGCCCATGGATTAGATACACAGTGAAAGATCAGTAATGGGTAAAATCAGCAAGGTTACTGTGACAGAACTAGATCTGTCTCAGCACAGTTGCTACCTGTGCTCACTGCAGAGAAAACGATATTGTTGTGATGATTTTAATAGCAGTAAAAGGACAGTGTGTTTACAGAGAAATAGCCATGTTAGAATTTATTATTAAATCTCAAGTAACAATCATACCATTACACACACCTTCCCCACACACACACACAAAGATAAATTTCTGAGCTTTAAGGGAAAATAAACCAAATATCCTGAAGCGGAGTTGCATGCCATTTTTTAAAAAAAGATTTAATATTTAGAAAGGATTAAACAAAACCTAAAAGCCTAGTTTCTTGATATGGAGAAATCACTTAGTGTAGGTACTTAAAACGATGATCCTATAACAGCTTTCTACAACATATTCACACAATCCCTACTTCGGGGAGTGCCTGAGAGTAGAAAAAAGAGGCTTTGGAATGAAGCACTAGTGGTTTTCATAAGGAGATAGCTCATTATCCATTTCCTACATCCCAGCATGTTGCTTAGTGTCACTCGGGCTAACAAGCCTGCCAACCTTTGCATCCATGCAAATCCTCACTCCAGCCTTTGAACATTCAGAATTTGTGTCCTCTCTCTATTATAATAGTTTAGAAATGTGCTGGTTTGGGGTTTTTTTCCCAAGAGAAGTTGAAATTGCATCCAAGCAAGATTGTTGCCAGTGCTTACCTCAGCACTGGCATCATTAGCAAAACTGTGATCAAGCTGTGGAAATAGTATGATAGATGTCTTATACCTTAAACATGACACTTGCTTTTTTAGCCACCATTTCATATTTTGCCCAGTTTTCAGGAAGTAAATCAGCAACATCTAGAGAATACAGACTCTCAGGAATGAAAAACTGTCCATTTGCTGGACAGCTAGATTGGTTGTTGCTGCAAACGCTGTAGATAGTACTGGGATCTCTTTGTGGTACAGCCAGAGTATCTGGAATGGACAACACTCTCGTTGGGGCCCTGAGCAGCAGAGAAGCAAGCACTGCTCTGAAGTGCTTTCCCTCAGGTTACCCCCCTCTGTGAAATGTGATCCTGCTGGGTTCAGGCTTTTATGCCACATGCTTCAGAACATTTAATGTATATTTGTGTCACAACTTCCAGCCCACGCCTCTGCTCCAAGCAGGAGATTAGCAGCAGCACTGTAGAGCAGAAATAGCAGCAGCTGACTACTGCATTACATTGGTCAGTAGGTGATGCACAGGTATGGAGTGTGTCATGCATGGCAGCTCACTGCACAGCCGTGCTTTCCTCACGTGCCCAAATGTCCAGTTCTCAACATATGGTCTCAGGCAAGCATTAGTGGGAAGTCCAAAACAATTCTGGCAGCTGAAGACATCTAATGCCCAATTACACAGCTACTCAAACCCGTACAGACCCCATCACAGCGTGGTACCTTGAATGTTTATGAATGAAGGGCTTTATTCACATCATCAGTTCTGGAATGGTCCTGGATTACATTAAAGCACACCCCAGAAAAAAAAAAACAACTATTATACTATACACCTAAAACAGGAAGTTCAGAAAATTATTTGGAATAATGATAAAGCCTCTTCTGACATTTTCCAAGTATCTACATGCATCTAAGCAAGTTACTCAAGGAAATATTTCACTATGAAAACATCAGTGTAGATATTTTATTTCTTTCCTAACGGTTGCCTGCACCAGCTTGTAAGTCTCCCAAACGGCAATGCTGCCCTCTTTTGGTGTCCTTGATTACATACACCAGTTTAGATAAAATTCTTCAGCAAGGTAAAAAAAGCATCTTTTAAGGATGTGCTACTTTTTATTTTGAAGAAAATAGACATGTCAAGTTTTCAGAAACACAAGCTAAAACACATAAAGTGCCACAAATAACAGACTTAATTTTATAGGCTGTTGATCTAAATAGGGTGCTACTGTTAAGAGATTACTGAAAGCTAGCATTAGAGAATTTGTTAGATACGGAGCAAACAGTACAAAACCAGTGCATTATAGGGTTGCCTTTACTGACTACAGCACAAAATTATACTGTGCCAGTTAGTAAAGAGAAAAACTGAAGGCCAAGACAACACAGTCAGAAAGACTAAAACCAAGTGTTTAAAGTGGTTAAAACACAGAGCAAAATCTCCCTTCAAGCTAACATTTACAAAGACTGAATTGTACAGACCTGGGAAATGGCAGAAATGAAAGATTTTGAAAAAGGAATCAAAACTTGAAGCTGATTTTTTTAATTATATAAACCAATCTGTCACCACTGTTTATTTACCAGTCACTCACCCTGTAAAAATTATTCATCTCTCCTTCTTGGATCCCTGCTCCTGTCCCAACCCTGAAAAAAATGCTTTTTGATTACGAAGTCAAAAAGAGAGACATGAAAGCTTGTTTTCATCCTTGTGTAGCCCCGCCACATACAGTACTGACATTGCTCATGGCAGGACAAACACTTCACTCTCTCTGTAGCTGACCTGTGGTCTATAGGTAATCTTTCACTCATGTTTACCTTGCGTGGTACAAGCCTAGTTTTATACAGATTACAGTAATATGTCATTACTGTTGGCAGAACAGGGTATTAACATTTTCACACAGTGCTGTAGTGCAGAAAATGCTGCCTTGGTCTGAGAGCAGGGGCCCTGAGAAGTGGGGACACAGGAGACAGCACAGGTATGAAGATGTGGGCCATGCTTGGCACTGGAGATCCCACAGCCGTGCACAGATCTCGAATCGGCAGAAATGACACAAATGCAGACCTGAAGATTGTTGGAACTGGTCTTAGGGATGACAAAATACAGTATCTAACGTGCAGCTTATCATATAGAGATAACTTGAATACAAGCTGCAGCTGCAGAACAATGAAGCAAGATGCAAAGAGCACATTATCCAACATCGAAATGATTCCCAAAGTGATCCCAGGAAGGTGAGAAGGAACCAGCAACATCAACAAAATATTCCACCCACGGATGGCAGAGGCACAGAACTCTGTGTTACCCTCTCTAGCAGTTGCAAGCTGTGGTTTTAGCACTCAGGGGAAACAAAGGAAGGTTGAGCTGAACTCCAAGAGAAGGATTAGAAATTAAGTGTATGTGCTATAATTTTAATTGTATTACTGTAATAAAGAACTGCAATTTAACTCTGTATGTCCATCTGGCTGCAAGGAGCATTTCCCTGCAAGGACATCATCCTTGATAGCACAGTAGGAAATCCCAATAAATTATTTTTCAGTCAGGACTAAAAGGCTACCACAATGGCAAGGAAATGCTCAGGAAAAAAACAAAGACAGCATTTAGCATGTACTGAGACATACAGTTTTGCTCTGTGTTCTCTCTTCATTCTACGATTGTTAGTGCTGGTCTCCAATGCATGGAGAAAAAGTAAGAGAAAACAATGCAATGCTTTCTGCAGTGCTTCTGCTTCTCTCCAGCATGGAAGTATTTTGCAAAATACTCTGGCAAGGTATAACAGAGTCCTAGCTCACAGCAGAGGACAGAGCTTTAACAAGGATATGCAAGTCCCCTTAGGTCCCCTGAAAATTCTCTTTAAAGAATCACAGCATACAAAGGATGACAATCAGAAGACTCCAGAAAGAAAGTGTTACCATCACATTGAAAAGCACTGATAAATAAATCAGCATTAGATTCTCGCTTCCATACCGACCATAAACACAGTGCAACCCTGTGGCTAAACAAGCCAGCTTTACTTCAACAGAGTAACTCAACAAGTTGAACACTGTAAAGCTACAGAAGTGAAAGAGGCAGGTATTTGTTGAGCCAGCCCTCCAGATTTTACTGAAGTTAATTTTACTAAAAGATCTCAAGAAACACGTGTCTTTAAAGCCTCACTGTTCCAGTTACACTCCAATGACCTTCTCAGAACAAGTTTATGGAAAACATCTCATACATGATTCAAGTGTTGTCAAAACAAGTAGCAGCTCATTAAAGTGAAATTCAGTATATACCTCTAAGAAGAACACAGCACACAGGTCCTTTATCTTTTATAATTGATTAGTAAATCACACAAAGCCTTCAGTTTTACTCAATTACATGAATGATGGGAGGGAAAACTCTTGAAGAGATACAGATTAATATTTAATGAGTTAAAACAGCTTTAATCAGAACACAGCACATTTGATAACATTACCTATTTATTCAAGCTGACAGGTAACAATGCACTTAAAGTAGTTTAGAGAAAAAAATTAGAGGATTAAAAAAAAACAAACAAACAAACCCGACTAAGTTGCCAGCACCTGAACAAGCAACAGACAGTGCTTAGCTAACAGAGCTGTTCAGGTTCATTTCAATGAAAACTGTTTTCCAGCTTTTTGGGAGGCAGCTCCCGAGTTTTTCCTGAATGACATGGGATCAAAAATTCAGGTTGTCTAAAAAGACTGCACTGATCTTGGTGCTCTTCTAGACCAAATAAGATAAAATCCCCTGGAATTTCCAATTCATCCCATCCTTCCTTACAGTGACCACAACTGTATCTCTAGAATCAGTCCTCTAACTGGTAATAAAATAAGGCTGCACAAAAAAAGGGAGTTTAAGTAGGAAGTGTGACTCACTATTTGCTCACCACCCTTGTGGCTCCAAGCTTTCCTTATTTATTTTGACTCAGATAACTGCTCAGCTGAGGATGAAAATAAGTATCAATGTTTGGAAAAAAAAAAAAAACAAGCCATGAAACTGTTCTTTAGTATATAGCTCAATTTTTGCTTCTGGGCTCTCCAGCGGAAACTCTCCATATGAGTACTTCAAAAGTAGTGCTGGGCCCAAAATAGCTTTCCTGTGTCATGAGTAACAACTCATCTCTCCACCTTTTCAAAATTTAGGAAGAAGGTGTATTTCTGAAATTCAAGAATAGCCTTTATTAAGAGGCAATTGACCTAATTATGAACAAACTGTTACCTGAATTTCCAAATAACTCAAAATACTTCCACACAGAAGTAATACACAAGAAAGAAGAACAGAACACAGAAGAAACACAGGAATTCAAGCAAGCAGAAACCACAAAAAACCATTTTATTGCAACAATGTCCCCATCATCAAGTGAGATGGCAAAAATTAAGATTTAATTAATTTTGCGTTTCTACCTTTTTATTTATGTAAATATAAATTCAAGAGTGTAAAATAAATCCACATATAAAACACAGAAGAAACATTCTCTTTCAGTGACTCCAAAAAAAAAAAACCTTACATACCGAAGAATCATGACAAGTCATCCACTGTCCATTTTTCCAAGTGTACAGGCGTGAAAGAATGCAGAAATTTATTCTCAAAAAGTATCCTGTATAAACTCCTTAAAGTACTTAAGTAATATTTAGTAATCTCATACTCTTGATCTTATGGATGTAGATTCCAAGAAAAGGAGAGACAAACATCTCAAACTTTAGATTATTTAACCTCCATCTAAAATAACCCATTTAAAACAAGATTATGTTCAATTCTTATAGCTGAAGCATCACAATTACTTTATTAGTATCATTATTTTGGAAAACTATTTCTTATAAGGTTTTCCTGCTTTTAAAATAAAGTCAGAATATTTATTTCAAATACTTTTGTTTACTTTTACAGTAAATATATTGCGGAAAATAACTCCACATGCTGGTACAACAGGCCTCCATGAAATTCCATTTAAACATTACTATGATGTACCTTAAAAAACAGGGACTACAGTATGAAATGCACCATAAAGAGTCAGTGTCGTGGGATTGTGTCTTATCTTCCTTCTCAGATGCAAGACAATGCTGATGTATTTGGGAGTCAATACTGGACTGCTAGACCATATGAATACTGGTTGGTATAAACACTTGAGACTAAGAATATTTACTGCTTTTGAAAGATGTGATTATTCTGTTCATTTTTTTACCCCCCTCAAAAAAAAAGTGTCACCAGTATTATAAAATGTATCATATGGGATATTTCAATTGGAATGTTTTTCATTGGGTCCAACAGGCATATGTTTCCAATGATTGTGGCTTTTAATGCGTATCATGCCAAGTTCTTAATAAACTGTTTACCCTCATGGTTATATCACAACAGAATGAAGAAATTAAAATGGTAAAAGCAAAGTTAAAGATGAGAACTGCAAGTAACTTCACAACTAGAAGAGGAAAAATTATAGAAAGATTTAAATCAGCACTATTGTGGGTCCCCACAGTTGCACTGCTACTCTTAGGTTTCCGAAAGATGCATATGATTTTATAAATATTTTTGTGCTAAGAGCCATGCTCAGAAACAAAATATAGGCTAGCACAAGTCTACCTTCTTGGAGATGCATGTTAAGTATAAAATTCACTTACTAAAGTGCGTTTGCTGAACAAATTCTAACTTCTACTATTATAGCTATCCCAATAAGCAATACAAACTAAACTTTGTTGATATCCTATCTCTACTTAAAAGCAGTAAATATAGATGACTGAAATCTAAATTACAATCTTGTATTACCAAACTCTTTGACTCAATACTGCGAGCTGCAGAAATAAACAAAGTGTACTGTCCTAAACTTCCCACAAATGAGGAATTGCCTCTAGTTAG
The DNA here is from genome assembly GCA_013396775.1 of Cephalopterus ornatus. Classification (NCBI taxonomy): domain Eukaryota; kingdom Metazoa; phylum Chordata; class Aves; order Passeriformes; family Cotingidae; genus Cephalopterus; species Cephalopterus ornatus. The sequence continues at coordinate 19,924 of VZRE01017716.1, forward strand.
AAATACTGACAGTGTAGAATGGAGTGAAGTGTAAGCAGAGCTGAAGTAAGCATTGCTTTGCTTCTTATTCAATACGTTGTTTCTTTAAGGCTCTGAGAGAAGCTGTTAGTTGTCTCAAGATCTTTTGGCAAAAGATTAATGCAGAAGTAGCAGGGTCATCTGACATGGCAGAACTTGTATTTTCATATTTCACTAAAGCCAGCTCATTCAGTGTCTGTATACATTTATTGCACTTGTGTTGTTGGAATACATCTATACCAACATAGTAATAATGATTGCAACAAAGCCATAGTAAAATAAACTTTAAAAGGGTCTGATTTGGACATTAGAGGATAAGTATCTGCATGTTTAAAATGTTTCCCTAATAATAATAAATACAGACAAATTGTTCATCAAGTCAGATGCACATTTTTAACCAATTATTTAGCATATATAAAATTTCACTCATCCTTTTATCAATACAAATCTGTTAGGGATCAAAAAAGACTTACCATGCAAAATATGGATTAGTGCTGCATAATGGAATATATATTTCTATCAGAGTTAAAACAGCATTTTCAAAATTTAAAGAAAATAGATTTTTAAAAAGGGATTCTACTTTCGAATGCAAGTCTTCCTTGTAGCAAAGACAAGATAGAGACAAGTTACCACTTATCGCTGCACTTCAGTCTTGATGAAAGACTAATAATAATTTGTCCACCTACTTCTTAATAAATGCTACATTTTCAAGAATAAAGGAACTATCAGTAGGCATTATTTCTACTTAAAACAAGTTATTTTTCTCTGTAATAGGTCAAGTATGCTTTTAAAGATTCAGGTAATGGTAGACTCATAATTTTTTCTCTCAACAGATTTCGAGGAGGCTCTTCTGGCTTCAAGGCCTCACTGTGATCTTTCTCCTCCTCCTCTTTGCTATCGTCTTCCATTCTTTCGTCTTCTTCACTGTCTGGAGGCTGAGGAATTAGCTGATTACCAACAAACACATAGGTGTTAATCCTGCGTCTATGACATCTCCTGCGTTTGCGTTTTGGAGGAGCCTTCTGAGCAATACCCTTGGCTTTCATCTCCTCGTTTATGAAGTTTCTAAGAGTGCGTCTGATATATATTCGAGCTAGGTCCTGGAGGTTTCTAACAGCACACGGAGCTAAAATGAAAGAAAAATAAGTTATACTAAGTGAAATCTCCCTCTAGCAAAAAAACCACCAAAACCAAACATTAGCTCCAAGGCAGTAAGAGTAACGCTCAGAAACAATTGCAGTTCTAGTATGTGATACGATGTGCAAATGAAACAAGGGTGGATAGAGACACCGTGACAAACCCTGTGTCATAGCCCAAGAAACAAAGAAGTCTTTTGACAGATGTGCAAGAGAAGTAGAAAGCATGAACAGATTATTAAAATATTTTTAAGACATCATACAACAAATGCTGTCACCTCTTAGCACCTGGCAAGTCCTGGCACCTACTGCTAGCATTGTTAAGATCCTGCAGTAGGAAAACAATTTTTATCCCTGTGTTACATTTGTTTAGGAAAGTGCCTTTCTTCTGTCTCCTCCTTCCACTCACTATGCTTTTCCCCCTTCCTACTGAATCTAATGATGGGGGGGGACATGAGTACTCCACAGCTGACCAACCACATAAGTCACCCGTATCTTCGCAGCAGAAAAGGAATCAGAATTACTAAATTCCTGAAGGAAAAAAACCAAAACAAAGAAACTAGAAAAAAGTCAAAAGCCTCATGTTTTCCAGTGACAGACAGGCAGGTGCTGACAAAGTGTTGCTGGGTAAGTGGATGCCTGCCCTAGATGAGCTACGGATGGCTAATTCCAAGGAAAGTAGACCCAAAAAGCACACCAACCAAAGCTGCAGCCTGTTCAACTTTCTTGTCACTTTTTTCCTGCACAAATTTGCATAAAATTAATGGGGACTAGAAGTTAGTGAAGAAATCATTTTGAAAATTACACTTCCAAATATCCCATTCAGCTTAAAAAAAAAAATGTCCTGTTGTAGTTCAAACAAAACCTCTTGTTTCATACACTGACTTCAGTTGCAGGCTAATTGTTTTATCTGAGACAGAAAGAATGTTTAGGACTGGCAATACTCATGTCAGGTAACGCCAAAAGAAAACAAACAAACCAAAAAATACACCACACAAAAGATCCCAAATAGACAAAAATCCAGAACTACCAAACAAGCCCCATCTCTTTCATATAAAAGAAATTCAAGAAGCTCAGAATTCAAGAACAAAATCCCATCTAACTAACCATTCAGATCACATTTAGAAGTTCAGGGGAAACAAATCATCGTTGCAGATTGTATGCCAATTATAATAAATGCAAGCAGAAGGTATGTAAAGTTGAAGCAATGGACCAGAAGGCATTCAGCCCAAATACAGAACTGTGTTAAGACTTCATAAAATCAGAAGAAAAAAAAAAAATTCCTTCAGAAGAGGATGGAACAAAATTTTGAAGCACTGCATTCTGAATAAGGTGTAAAAGCAGTATGCAGTCAGCTTTCTTATCCTGTAAGGTAACATAAAACAACCAGATTATTTTTAGTGCTAGTTATGCGTGATTATATTCTATTTTATTCTGAAGACAACAGCATTTAAAAAGATTTAAAGACAAAATAAGTTCCTCACAGTCACAGTAATTATAGGTTACGAATTTGAATAACTACCAGCAATTCATATTTCATAAATTAAGTCAAGGCCTAAAGCTCCTGCCCTTCTGTTCAGAAGTCCCAGAGACACACAGAGGTAGCATAAAAAAAATTAACTTCTAGAAACCTTAAGACTTGCTGTATTAAAAAAAAAAAACAAAAGGCTCAAGGGGTAGGAAGGACAGTTAAGAAGTCCTTCAGTGAGGCAGTCAGAAAGTCTTCCTATTCAAGGTAATAGAAAATCTGAATACAGAACTACTCCAGAGAGCACCTAGGAAAGACTCAAGTAACATAATTATTCTTAAGTTGCACAGACATTCATGCATTTAAGTCAAACTGATCAAGAAATACAACTCATTTTTGCTTGAAATTGTAACATATTATTGTACTACTGTTCAGCTCTGAATGCCCATGGTCTTCACTATTTTCATTCTGAAAATTTAGGAATGGTGATAGAAAACCCTCTTCTGTTCTAGGAAATTAGACTGTGTAAAATCATATTAAGACCAATGTTTGAGTACCCACCTCTGTATTTTGCTCTAAGACATGATAAAGCCTATCTACCACGGATGAAACAGAGGAAAAAAATAATCCTGTATTAACAAGGTTATTTCAGGAAATTGCTTCTGCGGTTTCAAAAAAAACAAGTGTTAAAATAACCAAATTTAATTATTCCTGCAAAGGAATAGATTACATAAAGGAGAAGATCTTCTACACTTTGTGCAAAAAAAAAAGTAAAGGTAACTGCAATAAGGAACTATCCTTGGCAAGCTCACACACACTCTCAAAATTAATAGTCCAATCAGCAGTTACAGGCAACTCAACCTGGTAGAACAACCTGGACTCCTGAAGGGCTTGTACAGTTAAAACATATGCATAGGAGAGGCAAGAAACGTGCCAAGGGGACACTTCCCTTTGGTTATTTGTTAACAGGACAAATCAGGAGAGAAAAGATGTCATCTCTCAGGCTCTTTGTTGGGTTTATTAAGTCCCCACATGCTACAGAAGCTCAGTGTTGTTATTCTACTCTTAGCCCTGACTACTCGGACAGAAAATTTCAACCTTACACCTTTCTCCACCACGTTTTTCCCCTTCCCCTCATCATCCCATCTTACCACCCTGGCAACAGGTACGGTTTCAAAGACTTTCTAAATTACCTCTGCTCAAAGCATTGCAGCTAGAAAGCCAACTCCAATGACTAATGACATACAGATATAGGTATGACTATATCTGTTGCAGACAGACACGAGCACACTCAGATTATTAATATTCTACCATACCACAGCTTGCAGTTTAGACTTTTTCCTTCCATTTCAGGGGGAAGAAAAAAATGTTGTTTTTTTTTTCTCTGGTAGACCCCGAGGAAGTTATCACTATGATAGGCTTATATTAGCTTACTACTTTATCTATACCTTGCTATAATAGAGAAGCTGAACCTAAAAGGAAACGAAGGCTGGAGAAATAAACTGGGAACACTATCTTTTTAATTCAGGATATTAGTTGTTTAGCAACACAGAACATGCACTGGGAGCACAAAAACATATCAGTGAGCTACTGGTTTCCTAGACTGTATGTCTCTATAGCACAGTATCTCAACTTCCAGACTTCCACCATCAGGCACTGTAACAACTGTGTAAGCCAAAAGAAGTGAGCAAAAAAGACACTTACGCAGTCCCACAGTGTCGTGTTTGCCGTTGTCATTTCTGTTTGGTTGCACTAGTGGAGCAAATGAAACAGCAAGGATATTTTTACTTTCCCAAGTGTTCTGTCCTGTTCTTAAGATTTGTGTTAGCTGCATAAAAACAAAACCAAAATAAATCAGTGGTTACAGTTTTGTCAAACTCAATACAATTCAGTTAGGTGTTCAAACACACTGCTGTTCTGCTTTGCTTCAAAATTAAATTATTACGACTGTTTTATCGACAGAAAGGACTCTGATACTCCTTGAAATATTACCTGGTCACTAGAATAATGAATAAGGCTCTTTGGTAATACGAAGAGATGCAGCTGGAAAACTAAGGCCCAAGGTAAGTTTTGTTTTATCTCATTTTTCCAAAAGATCAAAGAATACTTTAATACTTTAGATTGTAAGCAGCCTCTGGAGTCCTACCTACTCCTTGAACAAGGCCAACTTCAAAAGTTAAATCAGAAGCTTTTCCTATTAAGTTAAAAAAGATCTAGTACTGAGATTCCCTAACCTGTCTAGGCAACCTGCTGTAGCGTTCAACCATTCTCGTTCTGAAAAGCTGTCTTCCTTTCCTGCAGGCAGAAAGCTCCTTTGCTGCCATTTGTAACAGTCTTTCAGCATGCTCTGCACCTGTGAGGAGAACTGGATTCCTGCCTACCAGGCAAATTCTCCACCCCTTTACGAAGCCAAATCAGGAATTCAACATTCCCTTAGCTGTGTCTCTGCAGGCTAGGTTAACCCAGATCTTTCAACGGCTCCTCACACTTTACATGCTCCAAGTCCCTATCCATTTGTATGTAAGGAAGAAAAAGTCACACTTAATATTTCTTTTAAATAGATTGCGACTACTTTTAAGTTGGAATCCATCAATTTCACCTGACAGTATCTGAGTCAAATGAATAATGAAATAAAGTATTTATGGAACTGAATCATGCAGGTTCTGCTTAAATCCCTTTGGTATTTCAAGAAAGCAGATAGGTAATGTAATTCTTTTTGGAAAGTAAAGTAACTAGCATGCTTATCCACAAGCATTTTAGTAATTATCTGCATTTAGGAGGCTATCAAGTCACATGATCTGTCTGTCTTTCTCAATTTCCCTATTAGTAAAACAGGGAGAATAATACTTACCTTTGTAAAGCCTTTTGAGGTCTAAGGATGAAAAGTGATAAAAGTGCGAAGTATTATTAAATAATACACCTGTCTGAAAAGCATTAAATCTAACATGGAAAAGCAACATTGAAAACTTCTGAAAACAAAATAATATTTTTTCTTCCTTTTTTTTCCCTCCCCTTACAATCTCCAACTAATCATAGTTATTTCGTATTTCTCTGAAAGGAATTCTCCTGGTTTAGAGGGTGGTTTGTTTTGAAATACTGACTGAAAATGTTTGTGTGGCAGAGAGATTTCAAAGCAGTTCTGAGACTGATGTAATACACAGGAAATAGAATGAAACAGACTTTGTTAGAAGCAGGACATTGATGCTTTCCTACACATTTAACGGAAAAGTTTAAGACTTCATTAAAAAAGATTGGTATCTGCTTAACTGCAACAATACACTGAATCAAAGTATTATTAGCTGAACATTAACTTAGTCAAATACACATTTAAAAGCATTTCTTAAATTATGTATTACTTAAATATATAGTTCTCATACTAGAAGATTAAAAGGGTAAATTGTCACTAAGTCACCTGATCTTCTATAGGCATTACTAAAATGCCTCCAACTTTCAATAAAATTTTCATGTAGTTTTCATGGTCTTTCTGGACTCCAGCTCCACAGTAAATCCGGTCATACTGATGACTGTCTGAGGCTATTTCCAAACAATTACCAACCACAAAGGCAGGTTCACAGAACTCAAATCTGAGGGGAAGAAGAAAAAAAACAAAGAGGGGACACAATTCAAATCAGGATTTTTAAGAAAAGCCAGTCCAGATAAAGACAGAAAAATATTTTTCATATCTTCCCTTATATCATAAAGAAAGATTAAAAGACATACTTGAAGAGTCTGTATTTAATACAGTACTAATTTGAAAATAATCTGTTTTTTCCTGCCACATCAGGGACCACCAAAGAAAAGCTTTTAAGCAGTTCTAATTATGTATTATGCAAAACAGGAAAGGCCTCAAAGTATCACCTTCCTAACTACAAGGAAATAGATTTGTCCATGGAAATCTTAAGTCATATGGTAAAAGTGCCATTAAAATAGTACATTTATCAACAATGTGAGATATCCAGGCTGTTGAATACACAATGAAAAGTTTCATTTCCTAATAGCTCCCTTTCATTTTTTATAAGTCAGGTTTTTTAAAAACTCGTTTTCCTCCACCTCCAAATTTCCCACCTTAAGCGCAATCCACTTTATCCCAAAAAGGAATTTAATGGAAAAATCCGACATTTTTTGACAACATGCAAAGCAAAAAGAGATTCATTATCTCAGAAGCATCTGTTCTCATTTCATCAGCTTTTCATGAAAGCTGCACAACTCCTTTTTAGTGCACCTAACTCTTCGTCACTGCATAAAATACCAAAGGAAAAACATACAGGGCAGTACTTTATTGCTAAAGCCGCATATATTCTCCACAACACTATTATTTTCTGACATTTTTTAAATCTCTGCAGCATGTTACTGCTTCAGCTGTTAACACCATAATAAAACTTACACTATTTTGTAAAAAATTTCATTCAATTAATAACTTTATGTCTTCCCCAAGCACATTTAAGAAGAGAGGTTACAAAGTAGCTCATAGAAAAGATTTATGGTTTTCTTTGGAAAAAAAAAAATTACATAAAACCTAGTACTCTTGTTGTTGCTTGAAGAAGTTCATAAACTTCATCTGGCAGTATTAAAGTCCAATGCATCTCAAAAATCATCCTGAAGGAATGAATTTTTCTGAAAACATCAAATACATATAGCCATTCTGCGAACTTTATAGCTGTCAATGGAAAATGTTTTTTTTGCTTGGCTAGCATTAGCAAATCCCAGTACAACACCCAACAACATTCAAATCAGTATTTCTTCAGTTACAGCGAAAGTTGGCACCTTTCACTGCTTTAAGGATGAAGCCTCTGAGGCTTGGCTGACTTTCTGATCTAGAGCGTTACCATTAACAAATCAGGAAGTTGAAGTTCTTGCTGCAAGTGTATTTTTCCCCCAAGATGGGATGCTTGATCTGGAAACTAAGGCAATGCTTCCTTCTTTGACTAGGCACAGATAGACCCCAGAATCCTCCATAGCTCTCCAGAGATTAATAATCCCCCCAGAATTATTCCATAGCTCTCTCTCACATGTACTACTTATGGTCAACCGTCCTTAATGTTGTTTACTCCTCCAAATCCAGAGGAAAAAAAAGAAAGCTACAAGCAACACTGGCAGATTAAAGAGAAAAAAGGGAGAGGGAGGAGAGTGGAGATAAACTGCCTTGTTGCACACAACTGGAAGGCTAGACCAGCCTGAACTGTGGTTGAAGTAATTTCAGATTAACACAAAGATGTAGAAATACATTAGGCTGTGAAGAAAATGGAAAAAAAAAAAGGCATCGATCACTTCGCTGAAGAAGCAATGCCATTTTCTAAACACTTGGGACTACCATGTGTTTTCTACATTCTACCTACATGTCAATCAGGTAGTTCCTGATACAGCTTTTATTTCAGGTTGCCTACAGTTTAAATCAAGCATCACATCAATTAATTTGAAGGTTTGAGCACATTACCTTTGTAGGCTTCAAAAGTAAAACAGGAAGGAGGTGAGGGGGCAGGGAGAAAACGAATATGGTACTTTCCTAAAATATGGTTTTAAATCTTGAGACAGCATCTGGTTAGTTTTAGAAAAATGAAGACAGCCCACCTGCCTAACCCCACAGCTTTTACAACTTCTGATCTTCTCAGAATGCTCCCCTAAAACCCATCAAGCTAACCACAAGCAGATAACCACAAACTGTTTTCTCTACTAGAAACCACCCTAAAAGCTCACAAAGCCAGTGGTCAGACCCTCTTAAAACAAGGAAGAATGCAAAATCTCCAAAGAATCATAATACAAGACAAAACAAAGCCCCCCAAAACATTCCCCAGACACAAAATATTCTCTAAGTGAGCTGTGGATGAAAATCCACAGTTATCTTTACAAATACAGTAAAAGCTGAGGAGAATTTCTCATTTAGCTCCACGCCTTGCAACCAGAAGGGTATATGGTGCAAATAAAGACACAGAAGCAACTTCCTAATATACACTTATAAGAATGAAGTGGGTTAAGTACTAGAGACTGACTGTCTACAGGCACTTTAAATTGGCTGGACTGTGTTCCATGTTCTTAGCACAGCTTTGTGGAGACAAAAAGCTCATGACCAAAACAGCCATTTATTTATTAGTTCATGTACAAAAAATACCTTCTTCCTCCATCTAAGTTTTGCAGCTAGATTCAACCCCATTTGTCAACAGTTGGTGGTTCCTGACAGACTCATTTCCCACAGCAAACCTAAACACTGTGTGGACTAAGCTACATGTAATTCCTGAAGACACCTCTTCAAACCACGTCAGATGAAAAACAAAGAGGTCTACTCAGCTCACCTGGCCATGCAATGCTCACACACAGCTGGCCTGCATACTACCGTGTATGCTAGCTGCCCACCTGAACACAGGCAGTTCAGGTTACCCAAAAAGCTAAAAGCAGGTAGAAAAAATTGGAGGAAAAGGTTATAAACTGTCTCTGGTAATAGCAAAGTGACTGTTGAAAAACCAAACCCTCTTTGTTCGTGCTTCTCACAGAACCAACTGCTTCATGTGTTATGGCATGAGCAGTGACAAAATACCAGAAATAAAAGCATATTGAGTTCCTATGTACTGGAGTATCACGAATTTGTCAAACCTAGCCACGTCGTACAACAGTGAATATTACTACTTCCATTTACCATAAATCTCACTAGTGATGCAGCAAAACTCTTTCCCAGTGCCCCGAATGTTAAGACAATTCCAACTTTGGATAAATATACATGCACTTCCAAACCACAAAGACACAATAAAGGCATGTACCATTTTCTCATATTTCTCTAATCCAGTAATTTTTGTTGACCTTCAAACACAGACTAAAGTATAATTTTGAAAATTGGTTATACTAACTTGCCCAAATTTAAAAAAAAAAAAAAAAAAAAAAGAAAGTTTAGTTTGGTTCTACTCAAGTATAAAAGACATCATTAATCAATGAGGAAATTATCTAAAACTCAAATACAAAGGTTCTGTGAATGCAAGGAAGTTGATTTTAAAAATACCTTCCAAAAGCATCACAAGCTTGTGAGCCTCATAGTATTAACACAGCATCAAGGATATTGGGTGAAGTGCCATTTTAAAACATCAAATCCAAATTTTTTTAGTCCTAATTATCACTAGACCCAAAAAGTTTATTTTATTCCCACTGTTCCTATCGCCTCTGGGATATCAAAACAGATCAAATATTACGTTCCATTCTGTGTTACAAAGAGTTATCTTTCATTAATGGTATTGATGAAAAGAAAATTGTTAATGCTTCAACATGCAGTATTGATAAACACATAACCTATCAAGATGAGTTAATATTTCACTCAAATCTTTTGTTTGTTTCCAAGCTGAAATGAAACTAAAAAATGCCAAGTATCCTTTACCATTTGTTCACCTCTACCAAAGGGTGGCTTTACAAAAGCATTATATTGATAACACAGAAAAACCCCACCTCTAGTTTCATGCATCAGATACTAAAAGGAAAGGAAAAAAAAAAAGTGCTGGAACAATCTGGAGAAGTTTTAGTCACATTCTTCAGTTGAATATGGTATCTTGATTACAAGAGAACCAACAGCCAACAGAACAGAAATTAAGTTCCCATTACAGATAATATAGAAATAGAAAATCTGTTTAAATGAGCACTTGCCATAGAAAAAAACTAAGCACGCACAGATTACATGTAGCAATGGCCCAAGATAACCAAGCAGTTTCAAGCATTTAAAACATCTGTTGACCATCTGCTTCCACCTTTCCATCTTTTCCACTGGATGGGCATTTCAAGTTCAGTCAACATGTCCAAGGTACTTTTCTTCCAGCTAAATGTAAAAATAAATCTGTAGAATTTAAAGTGAATTTGTGCCTTTGCTGCAGAAGCTTAAGTAAACGATCAAGTAATAGACTGTAACTGCCCGTGTTTTTAAGTTAAAGTATACACAAATAAGTATATAAAGTATACACAATGAAGTATTATTACTGTAATAAAATTAATAACCATTAAAAACACAGCAAAGAATTAAGTTTGTTGCTCTTGTATCCATATCCACCAATCTAGTATTTGTGTCATAGTAAAACATGAATTCAAAACCTAGGAGTATCGTACAGTAACCTACCCTAATAGCAGGGATTTCCTTGGAAGGGGATTAACTGGTTGGTCCTACTATGACATCCACCCACAAAGCCTACCTTTAATTACTTCCAGCTCTGAATATGTACAGGATGCTTCTTGGGTTAAGCTCTTCTACTTACACAACTTTTGTGAATGCAGGATGTTATCCTGATGTCTCTTGAAGACGAAACTAAGTGCAAGGACGCACAAATTGTCTCCTTTTTCTCTTTTAAGTGGTAAACACACTTGATTCTTTAAAAAGGAACAAGTTCAATAAAGTTGGGGAGAAAAATAATAGGTAATTTGAAGGAAAAAAAAAACCAAACTGTCAGCATCCACAGATTTGTATCTGAAGGAAACAAAACATGTTACAAGATGCTTAAAAAACCCAATACTGGGGAACCATTAAAACTTCTCATATCTGTCCTTTGTTAAGAGAAGAGCTAAATTACTTCCTAAAACCAGCACCATTTTACACCTCTCATCTACTACACTCATATCAGGCCATCATCTGACAGTACACTTCTGCCTACCCCTACATTAACTAAACACACTCATATCTCTCAGCTTGCTGCTAACAGCCCTTATAGAAAGAAAATCCATTTCAGTATGAATTTATTATGCTCTTTTCCCACCACACATACATTTCCTTAAGCTGGTCAACTCAAACCCTCTGAAAACCCTGACATCTCATTCATCAAGCTGCTTCAAGTAATACCCTTCTAATAGGAAATTTATTTAAATTTATTTAAATTTAGGGCACAAAGGACTACTGTTCAGCTTTAATGATGTATAAGAAAAGGCTGGCAAGTTGTTAACATTTGTCATTTGAACTACAGTGACACTACATTAGAACAAAGAATTTCACAAATAACTCTTTGTGGAAAAAAACCCCCATAATGTATTTTAAGACATATTCCAAACCAGAAGAGTAAATCCAGCATAAGAACTCATGGAATTAGCTTTACATCAAACTCCCCTTAAACCATCAAATACAGTAATAACCAGACACTGAAATGAATGTGCAAAATGTGTAGAGTTTGAAAATATGTGATAAAACATTAAACAATTTTTGTTACTATGATGAGGAAGTAACACTTACTTTTGTCCTATACTAATACACTGTTGTCATAATTCTAATAGACTGCTGTCTATACTTTCCAAAAACGGGACTCTTCAGGATGGTGGAAGAAGAGAATATACAAGGAAATAAAAACCCACCAGTTCTGGCAGATTTGCTGGTGAAAAGAATAAGAAACAAAACCGAAATTTGGTTTATAGAGCTACAGCAGTTGCAAAGTAAGTTCCTGTGGTTATTCAAAGACACAGACTGAAAAGCTACACCATTTAATCTGGAAAGGTCTGGCTTCTTTGTCTACTTGCATTAAAAAGACAATCTCGAGAGCTTCTCTTATATTAAACAAGAATTTCAAAAATCAGTAATCTTACTCCAGGTATTCCTAGAACCTGTTTAAACACTAATGCCTTCAACTGAAAGAAGCTTTGAAGAAGCTTTCAGATCATTTAGTCAATTTTTCACGTTTTAAAACAACTTCTTTGAAAACAACAGATGAAGGTCAATACTCACACAGCTCTGTGTGATATAACATGCCACAAAAATGTGTGGTTCTGAGAGAGTAAGAACATTTAGTTCCTCCTTAGATAAGAGCAGATGCAACTGGGATTTTTAGAGGCTTCTGGTCTAAAAGGTATAGCATTAGAAACAGAACTTCTCTAATATCTCTAAAATATGGTTATGTTCCAAACCCTTATTTTCCTTTCCTTTTTGTTTAACACAACTTCTGGCATCAAAGAATCCCATAGGAATTCTTGTAGTCTGTGTTGCCCCTGTTAAATTAAACCTCAACAAGAATTGACATAAAAGCATTATTTACAGTATTTAAAACTAAGTTATCAGTATGATTTGAACTGAGAAAGCTGTGAATTTTGGAGACAGTTTGCTTTTCCTGCTTAGATTTTACTGCAACCAGTAGCCAGCTGAGTGGTAGGAAGAAGCTTTACTTTTCTGTGTGTATACTAGGAACTTTGCCTTTCAAATCTACTTTAATTAAAAAGGTGAGCCTTCAGAGTCCTACTAGGAACCTTAAATTTCAATGAAGACAAATATTCTGAAGGAAGATTAAGCTCACTATTCTTTAATGCCAAGACAATCTACTACAAGACATCAGGAAGAAGTTTCACCCGTAACAGTTATCCCATAATTAGTACTAGGATTCTTGTCACTTACCATTGAAGTGGATTCTTTTGATCCTGAGAAGGGTTGGTGATTTTCTCTCACAGCAGGGACTTCACCAGCTTACCCAGCCTGGGTTTTTGATAGGGTGCTAGAAGATGGGCAACCTAGCCTTGCCCTGTGGCTCTCTCTCCGAGCTGGATATTCTAGGTCTAGAAGTTGAATGGGAGCAGAAAAGACAACACATTCCCCTTCAATAAACAGATGAAGCGGGGCCTGAACATACGTGTTTTAGATAGAGCCCTCTTAAGGAATGCTTTTTTCCCCTTAATTGGCATGCACTTTCTGAAGGTTTCAAGAATGAAAGAGAGCCTTTTCTGTACTTCAGACTCAAAGAATTTTCTTTAGTCTACACCTAAAATCCTGATACCTCAACCACCATGACACTTTCAGATGCTTTCAAGATGGAACGTCTCCTTTGCTTCTACTGGCAAACATACAAAAACGAGTAAATCAAGGCAGCATTTCATCTCTCAGAATGCACAACTCCACCTCCACTTCAGGGAAAATCATTTTTATAGATTGGTGGGATATGGATACAGATACAAGCAATTTCTGGAATTATTTGCCTTTCTGAAATAGATATCTGAAAAGCTTTTCTTCTGATGAACAGTTCAAGAGGCCAAAACTGAGATATAACCAACTATCAGAGGTAGACAACCCTCGCTTTAGATCAAGAGAGTGTCTCAAATCCTTCTGGATATGCTGAGTTTACATTATTTCAAGTCGCTGGTCAAGCTCGAATCATAGAAAAGTAATTTTTTTAATACAGTTCAACAACATTCTTATCAGGAATCAAGAGAAAAAGTTGTATTATACCACACATCACCAGATCATTCCCCCACAAAAATGACATCAACGCAGTATTTCACCTTGCTTTATCAGGCGAAAATCCACCTAAATCATCATGACCCAGCTCCATGGAAAAGTCAGATGTAAAACCAATGGCCTGCTGGTCCACGCAAAGCAACACCACGAAGTTCCAAAGTGTTTATTCAGGATCCAAGTTGAAGCTCTCCAAGTACCTACCCGTAAGGTTAAACCCCTGGTTTATGTTTCAAAAGCAGAATGCTTAAAACATTCGAACCAGGCTGGAGAACATTTACACACCAAAGAGAGAATGCAAGAAGTAGCAAAGCAAAGCTTTACTGAATTCCTTACCCACGTAAGGAATCTCCATTACTGGCAGGAAAACAAATCATGATCTCCGTGCTCATTATGTCCCCTAGGTGCCTTGTTAGAGGCTGCTGTGCAAGTGCAAGGTATTTTTCACTCACTCACTCAGACAATTACCTTCATTCATACCGGTGTGCCCCATAATCTGTTTTCAAACAGTAAGGATGCCCACTAGGGATATACCAGCATTCAACAGCAGACAGATATTGCACACATCTTCCTTCGGTGGTATTTTGTCCAAATACTACTAAGCTGATCAAAGCAGTAGTTAATTTCAGATGCCACAGTCCACAACTTTGGGTAAGTATCTTTCATTTATAAATGAAGATACCAGAAACTACTGAAACAAGAATCAACACCAGACTTACTGAGTCAGAACACATTACTTTGAGAGTCAGCTTAAAATTCAAGACACGATGTTAAAACTTATAGTAAAAAATAATACAGAAGAACCCTGTAACAGAGGAAAAAAAAGCACACCATCTTCATTAACTACATTAAAATACAGAGTATTTACAAAGAAAGCAGTTAGCCAGAATCAGCTATGTAGACAACTTAAAAATCCCCCCCCAAAACACAACATCCGACCAGCCAACCATTATCACGTCAGCTGCAGTGCAGCTGTTACCAAGCAGATTTGTATCACAAAGTCCTTTCACAAAAGTGTGACTTTTGTTAGGCTGGTGAGGAGTCTTATTTCTTTGAAACACTATACATATACAACACTGACCTGTATCAAGTTTAGCAGTTTTGGTTTTCTCCAGTTCTTGCATCTCTTTAAAGTGTAACCCCCACCAGGGTTCTGCTATTCATTTACAAAAATATCCTAATCAAATTTACAATAATAAAACTTCATTGCTACCCCTTCACTCAATTCCCCTTAATTTCTTTACATAAACATATCACCTGATTGGAAAGATATTCCAATCAATCCTAGCTTTTTGTATGTCTCATTACAGACACCTACAGAAATGCAAAAGTACAGGTACATTTGTGCAGGAATTGACTAGCTGTCAGGTACATCCAACTTAATACAGCCATTAATGCAGTATTCATAATGATCACAAATGACCATATTTCACACATTTTTAAGACATATAAATTCTGGCTTCTGTTATGCATTAGGCTAAGCCAACATAAATGCTTGTATTGAGACAACAGTAATGAAACATGAATTTTCTCCTACATAATTTTATTTATTGTACTGGGGTAACATAGTACTAAAATAATCTAGCCAACATCAGAATTACAGAAGTGACTTCAGAACCAGATTACACCGGGATGGATACTTCCCTGCTACTCAGAATCATAAAGTGATCAGACTCAAGCTCCTGAATTTTGCGGCAGGGAAAAAAGGAGACTGAGCTCCAGCCAACAAAACCAAGAGTGTGGCAGTTAAAAAGCACATCATGCAGGAAGAAGGATAGCGAGAAGTGGAGGATGTGCAATTCTTAGGCTACAATTCAAAAGCTTTTCTGTATTTCCAGAAGCTACCTTATAATCACTGATGGAGAATCTACTGCCTACAAGGAAAGAAGCCTTTATGAAGAACAGCCTTAACCAGAATCTTGCTCTCCCTTCCACAGAGGCAGAAGTGCCCAAGATCCAGACTCTTATGGGCCAACTTAAAACAATACAAAATTTTTAAGTAGGTAGAAGCAATAAGGTTCAAACCCCTGTAACTCAGAATTATAACCAGAAGTAAAAATGAGTAGTGTTATGAGCATAGATGAATCCTCTTAAGTCCATCTCTTCAGGGAGTAAGCATGAAGACAGAAAAATTTACTCATTCATGTCCAGAGCAACGGTGGTAGACTAGAAAAAAGTTAATACTGCACAGAGAGAAGATGCATAATTATAAAATAGATACTTACTTAATGGACAAAAATTGCTCTACACATGCAGAGAAACCTGGACATCACGGCACTCTTCTAGTAACTTGCATATATGTGCACGTACATACATGTGCCTGTGTACGTATACACATCGCCAAAACACAGAAATCCACTTTGTTAAGTACTGGACAGGAGAAATACTACCATACTTCTGAAGAGTGCTTTCTTAAGCCTCAACTTACCTCACGGAGTCACAAACTGAAGTTTTGGTCATGTCGTGCCATTCTTCTCTCCTCCCTAAACTCATAAGCAATGATGCACTGAGTTTAAAAACAAAAATGTCGTTGCAAAGTAAGCTAGACCAATTAGATACTTACTTATCAAAGCTATCACTATATTTTATGAAGCTCTCCAATTTTTCCTTGGCGTATTCTACCACATCTGAATGAAGCTCTATTCCATGATTTATCCCAAAAGGCCCTGTAAATAGAAACAGCATGGTGGTTTTTGTGGTTTTGTTTGTTTGTTTTCTTTTTAAGCATAGCAAAACTGCATAGAACAGCACTATCCTTTTCATCTATGAAAACACTAAAAACACATAAAACAGAACTCTACCAACACTAGACAAAGTTATTTTTTGCATCTGCATAACCAGTGCTTAAGAGGACGGTAAAAGGCCAAAGGTTCACTGCAAGAACAGGGACAGAACGGTGGCAAAACAATCTTATGGAATCGATTTTCTTCATAAGCACGCAGAAAATGAAAAAACATTGACTATACTTAAGTCAGTCTGTGCAAATTCTTTTTCAGTAGATTACTTACTTGGAATAAAACAATTAAAAATTTTAATTTAGTCTGTATTTTGTTATTTAAATTTTTGAGCTTTCTTATGGCAAAATTCTCATTTTTGACAATTCAGAGATTAGATATTATATCCCTTAGCCACATCTGGTCTTCCATTTTGCAGGTTGCAAAATCAGAAGTCTGCTTCTGATTGACTTATATATAATAATTTCCACCTAGAACATTGTGGTCACTCATCACAATCGCAACACTGCTTTCCTCTGACTAAATCCACATATAATTCCAAGTAAATTTGTGTGCCAATAGTTAATGCTATTTTTCAGGAACAAGAAGAAATCATGAGAATATTATGAGGATTATTCACATCAGGAAGGAATCTGAATCAGACAGTCACATTTGCTGCGAGGATTCTAAATTTAACATGCACTCATAGCCCAGGGACTTTAGTCACTGGAGCATAGAATTGAAGAGGGAGAGGAAAGGGGAAGAAGGGAAAGTAAACATCAATAAGATTAGACAAAACTTATATTTATATCCTCTACTGCATTCTAAATCCTTCCTAAATATTTAGCTCAATGATGTTACTCCAATGAAACAATTCAATTTGTCTTTTCTAGGACACGGATTAACAAAACAGACCTAGAGTTAAATAAGAGAAGGTTTATTTTACTGCAAGAAAAATACTGCATATGCCATTAAGGTGATCGATAACTGCAATTCTTAAAATAGTTCAGAACATTTTCTACTGGGTGAAATAACAGCAATCCACTAGGTTACCAAAGACAGTGTTTTAAGATCTCTCTGACTGCAGGCAAGACATAGGTGTCATTCAAGCAATGTTCTCAGAACACATCCCTCCTGATGACATTCCATGTAAATTTAGTTTATTACTGCTCACATTAAAAAGTACTGGCATAGGAAATCCCCTCCTAGCTGTTCATTGTTTTCTTGTACTGTAATAGGCGATGATGTTTCTAACAGCTCTACAGCAGCACTCAATTCATGTTTTCTTAAAAACTGTCATTCCTTCAATCTCATCATTTAAAAGATGCATCAACATCACCTGTCCAAAAATTCACATGTACATACCTTCCAGTACTTTATTTTGAAAACAAAGAACTAAAAAATCCGCAAACGTCAGTTGCTCCAAAAGCTTAAAATTAAGATCTACGGATGCAGAACCCTACATCACACATCACATTATCCATAATCTGAACAGAAAGATGAGAAACATACTCTCTTCTTTCATTGGGAAAGTCACAGCTGTACATTTAAGCAGAGTCAGCTATTCTAAAATCATGAAACCAACTTCTCTACTACTCTCTGAAATCAAGTGGCCTCTTCCAGCATAATGAGCTGGCAATTCCACCACCTAGTCTGAACTTCGTTTACATTTTACCAGTATCAGCAGCAGTTCACTTAATCTGTACAGACTGGGGGGGGTGGGGTGGAGGTGTCTTTTTAGTATGTTGCTACACTTAGAAGTGATTACCAGTTTGGAATTATTTGATAATTTAACCTAGTCATTCTGACACCACCAATATGGCAGAAATACTACTCACTACATTGTCCAATGGTAAGACACCCAACTACTGTCAAAACCCACATGTTTCTCTGTTGGTCAATGCAGCGTACACTGAAATTGGTTTGGAAAAAAGTGAGCTTTTAGAAATATATATGGTTTATTTGTCATTAAACTATATCTGTTTATTTTTCTTTGTTAAAACAGCTGTTCCTTGGTCTAAAACGAACACTGAAGTAAAATGATTATACGTAACTAACTAATTTTATCAGGAGCTGATTAAGAAATTAAAGGCAAATTGCATTTATACTTTCTATGCCTCAGCCTAGAACTCAAAACACATCGCAGCACTAAGCAGATTTTGGTGACAGGATACAGTACTCCAGAAGCATGGACAGTCTCCTTCTGTAAGTAGCTGACAGTTGCTGCTTCAGGCTGCTCAGCCCTGCTAGGGACTATCGGCACCTGAGCTGCCTTTGTGGGAAGAGCTGCAGGGTAACTGTGCTCTTCAGGGGCTGTCAGCCAATCTGACCCTCTGCAAGAGACAAGTCTTTTCCTGCTTCATTTCTTCAGCTCTGCACATACCATCCTGAAGGTTAGGAATTCTGCTTGATAAGGAGAGGTCAAACTCAGGAGGATTCAACAGCCAACCAACAGCCACTCAGAATTGGTTAGGTAAATAAACAGATACAAGCACAACATACATAAGCAAGAGCAATATACATTATTTTTTTTCCAGCAGTTAAGAAAGAATAATGAAATAACAAAGCTTCCCACAAGACAAATAATACCATTACTCACTACGCTGAACAAACATTTTAGAGAAAAAATGCAGCAATATTTCCTAATTGGTTTAATACTGAGCTTAAAATATTACAATCTAATTAAAAAGAGCTACTCTCAAACAGAAACACGTCCAAACAGGGCAAAGCAACACTCTAAGAGTAGATATCTTTATTACATTTTATTTTTACCTGTGAATGAACAAAATTCCTGCTTCCACAAAACAGTGGAACCTGTTGAACTTATTAGTATTAACTGAAGCAAAAAATACTGCCAGAGATAGCAACAAATGACATTTGTTATGCACTATTAGGTATAATTTCTGCTCTTTAATAAATAAGAACATCAGAAAGTAAATAATTGAAAACCTAACAAACTAACTCTTGACTGTATATACCAACTCTTGTTCTGTATATAAATAAATATAAGCAAAATCTGTGTATTACTTGTTGGCAAGGTTTCTGCAGCCAAGAAAAAACTGCATGTAATATGGTCAATCAAATTATATTTATGAAAGCTATGTATTAAAATAACTGCAGTTGTAATGAAATTAATTTGTAAAAAAAATTATTTGTTGGTGCACATGTTCTGTAGTCTAAACACTGGGGACAGAGGAAGATTTAAAGCACTTTTCTCTCTAGGTTTTTAAATTTAAATTTAGACAATAAGATTTAATTACATCTTTTTTCATACAGGAAATGTATTTGAAAACAGAAGAAAAACCACAGTGCTAATCTGCTAAAGCAGTTTTGAAAACTTACAGACCTACACTGATTAAAATCTTATCAGTCTACATCCCTAAATTTTCTCACTAATAAAATTATTCAATAAATATATTTTAAAAGGAATGTTTGCACACTGATACAGATTTATTTTTTCAAATAAGTTTCTTCAAGAGAAATTAGCCTTTACAATTAAAATTTTTCTTTCCTTAAAACTGAAGATCAAACCAGTAACTTAAGAGTGAGAGCATAAACACGGTGCAAATGCAGACTGAAATTCCAGTCTTCAAAAATTTTTCCACTGTACCTTTCCTTTTTAAGCAACAAAAGAACTGTTTCCTTTCAAATGAGAATTTTAGACTACAGAACACAGGAAGAATTGCCGCTTCCAAAAAAATCCCATTAAACACCACTGAACTACAGGTGCCAGTGAATTGCTCATAGATAACAAACAATATTTTATCAACACATCTCAAAGAGCCGGCCTTAAGTATAGTATTGTCATTTTTAAATAAGTTTTACAGGGCTTGCATAACCTTCTAAAAATATGCCAACACACTATATTCAAATAAAAACATTCAGGTTACCTAATATTAATCCCACCATTGTACTCAAGTATCCGGTTCCACTACCCAGATTTAGAAAAGACAATCCAGGCTGAAGCTTCAGTGCTTCCATGACTTCAGAATAAATGCAAGGTGCTGACAAGTGTATATTTCCATGCTTCCAGGCCAAGTCTTTATAAGCATTGTCCCTGTATCCTTCCAGATAATAATCACCACGATCAATTGCTCTGAAGGCTTGCTCCACACTCTCAGTGCGAATGTACTGAGCTTCTTTCAAGTTATCGATTAAATCATCATTGTCTTCTCCAGCACTCACAGCTCCTCCCATGCTGAATTTCTATGATAATTCAATTAGTTTGCAAAATACATTAGGAGGAGAGTTTTCCCAAAAGTATGTGTATGTAATGGAGTCTCAGTTCTTCTTTCAGAAGCACATCACAAAAGAATCCTGGAAAACAGATATGTTTAGGTTACTTGAGTTTCAAAAGAGAAACAAATCAACAACTATTAGTGGGTGATGAAATAGGTAATATTGGATAACTTCGTGAAGCAGAACTATTAAGAGTCAGGACAGTTAGTATTTAATCAAAATTCTGCCCCTCAGATTTAAACTCAAGCCAGTGATTCTGGCCTTAGCCAGAAACATATCTTAGCCTTAATATGTCAACGTGGGCTGTCTACATTATGTAAACTCTTAATGCTGCATTGCTTGCTAAACACTGAAACCACTACTGTGCTAAGAACCTATCACCCATGTTATAAATTTGAGAGAGGAACTGGCCCCTCAAATATATATTTAATGGGATAGCAACTGGCTTTCTGCTAGCTCTAATCCCATACTCGGAACTAAATGTCCAACAGCAGCTAGAGCATATACCAACTCAGTCAACTTTGAAAGGAACTGGGTTCACATGCTCTAAGATCACCCCATGATGGGAGACTAAGCCCAGTAAGCAGTCATGTCCAGGAGATGCTTTTCAGATGTTCACTTTTGAAATGAACCAGAATACTACAGCAGATACAATGGCACATTGCTGTTCTGGAATCAAAACAGCAAACCCCTCCACGTATCTGAGCTGCTCCTAATGCCTGCCATAGTCACTACAGGAATACAAATTCCTTAGGTACCCAGAAGTTTTCAACAACTTGTCAGCTCCTAAGTGTAATCCTACACAGCATATTAACTTCGAAATCCTTCAGATCTGTATTTTATCTGCACTGACTACATTACTAATTACTAAACTCATCAATTCCAGATGTTAACATTTTTAATGTTGCATGAATTACCAGTAAAATAGCAACAGAAGACCAAGAGAAAACAAAAAAGTTTAATCCACCACTTCTAGATGAATACAGTACATAGTGAGCTAGTTGTTAACAGTAATGGAATGTCAGCTCAGATAGCCAAGAAAAGAGAAAGGCAATCATGAATCTTGTTACACATTCTAGGTAACCCAGATAACAGACAAAAAACCCCAAACAAACCCCAAACCAATGACACAGTCAGCCCTGACTCTTGAACAGCATTGATAAGTATCATGTTTTAAAAGATTCCACCTGCCTCTTCAAACAAGTATATTTCTTTTTTAAAATATGAAGGTAATCTTTTATCTGAAAATACTCCAACACAATTCAGCAAATTCCTATTTTGCACATGCCTATCTGTGCATATTCATGTCAGGAATTCACAAATACAACCCAAATGCATAAGGTCACTTAACAGAATGAAGCTGGTTCTTAAGTTAATGTTGTGGGGATAGCTGCAACACAGGTTTTATGGTTAAATACTTTAAACGAAGAACCTTGTTTAAAAGGTCTCTGTCAAAACAGAACTAATAAACCTTTCTGTAATACTGAATGGAAACATACAGAAACTTACATGCATAGTTAGATTTGGTGGGTTGTTCCTGCCACTGCAACATCAAAAAAAGACTTTCGGAGTTTGAACCTGTCCTGGTTTCTGCTAGGATCAAGTTAATTTTGTTCCTACAATCTGGTACACTGACAGTGTTTTGAATTTAGTATGAGAATAACGTTGATGACACGCTTCAGTTTAGTCACTGCTCAGCAGTGTTTGCCCTAAGCCAAGGACTTTTCCCTCTGCCGCACTCTGCCACTGAACAGGTGCACAAGAAGCTGGGAGGGAGCCTGGCCAGGACAGCTGACTCGAACTGGTCAAAGAGATATTCCATACCACAGGGTGTCACGTCCAGTATACCAACTAGGAGCAGATCACTGGGGAGAGGGTGGAATGCTCAGGGCCGCTAAAGCCCTGGTAAAATCATGGGTGATTCATCACGCAGCTGTGTGCTTCCCTCTGAAGCAATTTTTACTGACATTCTGGACTGGGAAGAGATAAAAAGTCACCAGGTGCAATTATCAACCAGCAGAAAAACCTGTGATTAAAGTCAAAATCACCTCAACACCCTGTGTTCCACACCAGAGTAAGTATGCATGTGTGTGTTCACTTACGCAGGAACATTCCTTTCTACTTGTGAAAAAACTAAGGGGCGATTTGGACAGAAGATACGAAACCTGAGGGAGGCTTTTTCTAAGTATAGTTCATAAAAATATTCAAGCCCTACTTGCTTGTCTGCACTTGCATCACACCTGAAAGTTCAGCGAATCAAAGGACTCTTCAGTTAAATAATCTGCAGTGACAAAAGCAATAGTTTTTGCCATCCTTTCATAATACCAAGTTCATGATTATCTTGAGGTATGTTTGGAAATAATTTTAACTAAAACTGCAAAGGTAAGAACTGAGTTTCCTGAAGACTGTTACATCTGAGAACAGGAATGCCGCTTCCATCTCTTCCTGCAGGGTGCATCCACCACTTCGCACCAGCAGATGGAGAACTTCACTCGCCATCAGCACTGCAGCGGCAAACAGAGCCCGCGGACGGGAAAATGCTGCTCTTCCCAAGTAAAGCTTTAGTATTTCCAACAACAAGCGTCTTCACTAGTTTCACACAACATTTATTTCCCGTACATGATATTTTCTCGTTTTCAATACAATCACAACGCCGAAACAGACTTTTTTCATGTATTTGGTAATTTTGTATTCTTGGGATTACAAAACAGCTCAAGGTATCGCAGTATCACAGAACTTTCTACTTATGATGCCCCTCTAAGCATTTCACCTTCTAGTTATCACACACAATCTCAAAGGTAAGAACAGAGAAGATGTGGCAGACAGCATAACATTGCGGGAAGCAGGGGAGGAAAGAAACAGAAAGCCTTCTCTCACAAACGGGATGCCTGCGCAGGTGAACAGTGGCTATTTGGTACCGCAGTTGAAGGTTTCATCTTATTCCGGATACACTGCTCCCGTCTGAAGGAGGTGACATTAGGTAGATTACAGTGATATTGTTTGCTTTTTAGATATATTGCTTTTGGTCTGCTTTCACTAATCAACTATGGTGCTCTACTCTGGACTCTACAGCTACAGGTAGTAGAAAGTATTTTTGTTCAAAAACAAAAAATGCCCTAGGAAGTTAAGGAAATAGATATTTTCATGAAAAGTGACCTCCTGTACTTTTTTTCACTTTTCTCCAATGCTTTTATATTTGAAAGCTTTTGCCTCAAGAAAGTAAAATTACTTCTAACAGAGATGACGTTTTAAACACACAAAATAAAACACCTCAGAAGCCATTTTAGCACAGTTGAAGAAAAACAGCAACTTAGTCAAATGTCCCTTGTGACAGATGACCCAGGACCAAGATAAAGGCAGCAGATAAAACTTTCTACACAGCTGCAAAACTCACCAAAAACATCCTGTAAATCTCACTGATACTAAAAATGAAACACGTGCAGTTCACAAAGAGCACATGCAACATTCTGATGCCTATTACACCAAGAAGTGTAGCAATGTCACAATAAATAGGAAGGTGAATAAAGTTAACAAATTGTAGCTATTGCCCTAAGGCTTAGGAATCTGTGGAATACAGAAGCCAACAGGAATTGTAGTTTAGGAGTTCAAATTTCAATATAGTCTTGATTAAGAAGTTCATTCACTTATTAAAACCAACTACAGTTAAAACAATCTCCACTTCTCATTCCACACAACTCATGAATTAATTTTCAGAAGTTGGAACACTATCTTGAAGTTTCTTATATTCACAATAAAAATGAAATGACAACACATTTTCCTATTATGTAACGATCCACACAACTGCACCTCTGACCTCTTTCTGACCTAATCTGTAACAAATTTCACTCAAAATCCTTATCATAAGTAATTTCTGGGGGTTCTTCTGTTGATTTTTCTTTTTTTTAGTATTGTCACATTAATTGAACAGGTATTTTTTGGCTATGTGGCTAAGAAACGCTGACAATTTGAGTGCATTTTAATTCTTCATCACGTTATAAGCTACGCAGATCTCTTATCTGACAAGTTAGTAAGCAGGTGCAGCAAAGTTTACTAAGGGTTTTTTTGCCTGGTCCCAAAGGGACAAAAGTTTTGAATGTTTCAGAATTTTTACAAATACATTTGCACTTCAAGTTAATTCCTTAGGTCACTAAAGACTTGCACACACTCCTAAATACAGTTTAAATACCATGCGAGCAAGGTATCCAGTTAATTTGACAGAAAAAACCTCACTGACACTGCTAAATCCATACAATGTCAAGTATCTTACAAATTTAGTATCTTGTAATACTGACACATCCTGACTCCAAATAGATTACCTCCTCAGAAATACATGTTATTTGAGCCTATTTACTTGACTCTTATTTTGTTTCAAAAAATGAAAAATACAAGATGAAATGTAATAAATGGAATAAGCCATACTTCAAGTCTCCTTCTCAGAACTATTTTCACTAAGATACCAGCTTGGAGCAACACCACACAATCATGAGTGTGACACTTTACTTTAAACTCATAATGGAATACAATACTGCTTGGTCAATCTTCCCTCTTTCCTGTGAGGGGGAAAAGACAGCTATAAACCACTGAGCTGCACAGTAATATTACAATTCAGCTGTTAAGTTTCCCCCAAAAGGAATATTCTGTGACCGGCAATAGAAGGGAATTAACCATAAATGCACATAAGTGCCTGAAACAGTTTCAGTTTACTCATGGCAAAAATCAGCAACATTGCTCTGATCAGCAGAGATTTAAAGTTCCCCAGGCCACCAATCCAGTGTTATTCCTAGTTATTTTGGTTCCAAGTCAATTCGTGACATTCATGACACTCCTGCAGCTGTTATGATCTCAAGATCATATTTTGCCTTTCTTCATCCTATCCAGCAACTCCTACAACCACAGGTCTCCATTTTCAGTTTAGCTTTGCTTTGTCTCCTGGGTGTTGTAACAGTGCCTCACACAGGGAAATTCAACCCCAAACCGCAGAGCTGAGTTTAAGACCTCAGTGGGAGCTATCAAAAAACCCAGAATGATTGATTATGATCTGAAAGGAAAAGAAAAATTCTAATATTAACTTCACCAGGCAAAGGCTGGAGAAAACTAAAATACAAAGCGCATGCTGGAGGTAACTATAGTAGGTGACTAGAAAAATAAGAATTAAATGTGGGACACAGAGGTATTTCAGAGTGAAGTATTTAAAATTATTTTTTAATTATTTTTATACCCACACCTTGCTACTAAACCAATACTAAAGACAATAGCACTTTGGAAAATCAGCTGCTACTAGAAATGGCCTTCTCTTCTATAGTGATTTGTTTTGTCACTCCAAACAGTTACGAAAGAAGAAAAACCGCTGTTTTCAGGATATACTAACATACTATTGGTGCATTAAAGAACACTCTTGAAAACACTGCCCATTTTTGAAGTCCATACTCCAGATTCATCTTAACATTCACTCTTAACCTACTGTTCAGTAGATCAGTTCAAGAAGCACTTCAAGTTAAACAGAAGCAAGTACAAAAACAACTGCAGTCAGCTCTCCAACGCAATGCACTCCACAAAGCATACTTTGAGGTTCTTTGCAATATAGCAATGGAACAAAGAACAGACCTCAGGATTAGTGTTAAGTCAAATCAATGTAAACAGCTACAACTACTGACTTAACCTGAATTGCATTGACCTACTTGAGCAGAAAATGTTTGTCAAGTCTGATGTAAGCTTAAGCCCTGATCTTCCTGTTCAGGCTTTCAACAGCTGTTTATACAAGATTCCAGGTATGTGCCTGCTCTCACTCTCCATCCACTTCCAGTCACCTGAACACACCAAACAGTACATGTGGTACTGCCTTTCTCTCAAAAGAGGCACTGAAGCTTATGGAACTCCACAAATGTGTGAGCAGGGACAAGCACATCAGTGCATGATCAAATTACTTTAACCTTGGAAGTTACACAAGGGCGTAATTTTAAACCCACTTTGCTGAGCATCTACTGAACTTTTTTCTTTAATTTGATACAGTTCACAGAAACTTGAAGTAATATATAAATATATAAAACAACACAGAATTTTGTTGGTGGTTGTTTTTTTCCTTCTTTGGACTAGGTTACATTTCTTTCTTGGTCTATGCCTTCTCCTGCACTGAATTTGTTTTTCTTATCTGAAATTCTACCTATCCCCTTCACACAATGGCAAAGACTGAATGCTAAAAGGAATGTTTTCTATACGTCATTTCTATGTGCCACACCTGTTTTCAGGTATGCTGATAAAAGATTTTAGAATTCATTACCTTTTATTACAAAGCAAAGGAAACAATCCTATATATTTCCTGGATGGAACTTTTAACACTTTGTTTAACCCCACATTTTGACTTAGTTCTCCTTACTACTTAAAATCTGGGCAACCAAAAAATGTTTGGAAAGCTCAGCCTCTGAGGCTTCAGAAGCAATTTCTTCTTCAAACACAGACTCATTAACTGCTATTAAAGAGTGTCTACTGGTCATCTGTACAAAATTATTTCCCACACACACCTCCCACGCACACGAGTGTGTGCATACCTACAAACATTTCAAATCTAGTCACTCACGCTACAAAAAGTTTTAAATTGGGACCAAGCACAGAAACACTTGCTTCTCTTAGACGGATTTGCTAGTATCTAATTGCACAATAAGTTTTAGTTTAGCCAGCATCTGCCATAAATATTTTGTTAAGAAACATTATTTTTAAAACGAAAAAGCCTCCATGAATGAGAGGCTGATGAGAGGACTATAAGCTCTGAAATTTCCTGATTAACCTACCTTTGCAAAAATCTCATGAGACTTTAAGTATGTGTTGTTACCACCTGGGCAAAGACATTAGTCTGTCTGCCATAAACACTCTGTCAATTACTAACAGACAGCATTAATAACTAGTTGCTGCTCAGTCCCAGAGCCAGCTCCTTCTCATAATCTGAAGCAGATGACCAGAAGTGCTGTTAAGAAAATAGCCTCCTAAGTGCTCCAAAAATTATTTTTCAAAGCAGCAAGATGCTGCTGGCCACTACCATCAGAAGAAAAACACACCAAACATGTAAAATTTGCTGTGTGTCAGTTCAGTGATACAGTCTACTAGATTAAAGAGAAATTCTACATTATAGCAATAGTTTCAGAGGGCAATGATAACTTCTAATGAAAGTCTGAATACCTGGTTGACCATGACAAAAGCCAGAGTCTATGGAAGTGTGTGATGTGGTCTGAGCAGCAGAACTACACAGTTCCTGGCAGTAGTACCTGATCAGAACAGCATGACAAGATTTTTACACAGTATGCAGTGGGAAGCTCTCAACAAAATGATAATTGCCAGTCTGTTGCTTGCCATTAGAGTTCAGCTACAGGCAAACTGGTGATTACATCTCAACAGGCTGTATGTACACCTTTATGACTGAATGAACACTAGCTCTGCCCAGATTCTGTGTACCCTGTAGTATCCCATCAATTGCAGATTTCAAAACAATTAATACTGCTTCTCTACACACACCAGTCCAAAATATTTCCTATTGCTTGTTTGCAAGATACTAGATAAAATGCTCTCATCTCTGGGGAGCCCAAGATGATTTACTGACTTGTCAAAGCTCCACTAGAAGATCTCATAAGCAAAGGGTATCATTTCAACCCAATGTCTAACACGTAGAAGATCCCCTATCCTTCTTCTGACACCAGTGTCCATGATATGACCTGGCAGTCCTCTTATATCACACTTCGTAAAGGTCTCAGGTACTGAGGGGTGTGCCTACAGCTCTGCCTATTCCCAGGATACAGCTATTTTTAGTCTGTCTAGTATAAAGTAACTGAAGAGTTCTGCTGTATCACCAACTGGCTGGGAGAAAGGGGAAAGATGAGAAGCTTCTCAAGAGGGCCTAACAGACCCACAGAAAGAGGAGGTACCAGGTAATAGCAGTTTGCTCACTGGCAAGACTAAAATGTCAGGATTTCATATGCCAGATATGAATCTATGATGATTAATACATACGGGTGTCTGATATTCACCGAGTCTGTATCATGCACCTGTTTTTCAGATGAGAAACTGCTGTCCATGCACATATTTCACAGGAATTAGCGAGCTACAGTGACCAGCCTGCAAAACTCATTGCCACTATACACAGCTTTGTAGAAGGGTATTTAACAGTATTCATTTCAAGTAGGTTCATATAAGCCATATCTGTCAAACATTAAGAATTAGAAGAGCTGTAGGGTAAGATGTAAAAAGAACTAGTTCTGGTATATCTATTCGTGTTTAGTCTGAATAGGCAAAAGGCATAAAACTGACACAAACCTTTCTGCAAATTTTAATATTATTGTGAACACTTGCCAACTAAGACACTTTGACATATATATATATATACACAAAAAGAACAAGGCAAATACTCAATTTTAAAATGAAACCCATTTCTCTTCATGAAAGAAAATGCTTAATAATTTAGTTTGTGGTGATCAGAACATAACAAACCACAGGAAAATGATGCTCCTTCACTTTCAATATCACCTGAAGAGAGTAACCAGTAACAACAGGGGACTGGGGAAGGAAAATCCTCCTTTATAATAAAATACAAAGAAGGTTTTGTATAAGAACTAAAACATATTTTCCTAACCTTTTACCAGAAAAGTTACAGTTCTTAAGCAGTTCAAGTCACACTTCATATAACTTTGAGTAGGCAAAATGTGGCCTGTGACAGAATACTCACTATTTCAGCCACGGCTAAAGTTCAAAAACTTATTGCACATAAACATTTCAAGTTATTTAAATAACTCACTTCCAGCAGCAACAGAACAACATACCCCTGTTGCCTTTAGCAAAAGAAAATAGAAATGAGGTCAAGTGTAAAAATAGAAGATAGTTGCATTCCTGACACTTGAAACCTCATCACAGAGTTATGCATTTACTTCATTCTCTACAAAAAAAACACAGGCCCAATTAAAAAACACAAATATCAATCAACTTTACCAAGCTCCAAGTACACTAAAACTTTCGGGTTTCTAATATTTAGAAATACATCTAAAAGCATCTAAATAGCATGCAATAATGACAGCACACACAATTCTAAATACCGTATTTTGTTGTTTACTTCCACAGCCCGAGAATCTCAACTGTTATTTATTATACACCCTCTTCTTACAAGAAACTAAGTAAATACCACTTAAGAGAAAATAAGTCCTAATTCTTTTTGCTTGATTCTTAAAATAGTCCAGTGCAATACAGTAAGTTTTGAGAAGTTACTTTATTACTGTCCATGTAATTCTCAAGAGGGAAGAATAAGTACTCCTGTTTCCAGGTCCACTCCTGTTTCTTGCTTCTCTTCCCCCGAACCATGACACAAAATTCTTTCACTGATGCAATCTTCCAGAAGCATCACACTGGATTGACCATTTTTTTCAAATGTAACTTGTTTACTAACACATGCAGACTAAGAGTTACTTTTACCTTGTCTGAAAAAGCAATGGATATCTAATGGAACCTTTCTTCTTTTTAATCCCCAAATCCTGCATATCTCCAGAAACTTTACACTTTAGGGATCCATATCATAATCTGCCTTATTTTCCATAAACCCATAAACAGCACAACCCAAAATGACTTTGTCCATAAATCTCTATTTATTAGGATGCCCAATGCTTACTTTATATAAAACAGAGATCAACTATCCCTTCATGGTTCTTATCAAAAGAGAGTGACGCTTTACCAAGACTTTCAAAACATACAAATCAAGTGAACTATTTTAAAAGTCTCTAGTTATCCAGGAAAAAAAAAAAAATCAACATTTTAGTTTACAATGTAAAAGGATACAGCATTAATACTGTTATCAAAGCCTTTTCCACAAAGCTTCAGGCAAACATTCTATCGTTCTGCTTACTTTGAGGCAATGTTTCCAACTATTGCTTTCATAACAGTATCACTTTAATTTACACCTGTGACCAGCCAGCAACTTCTACCTTAAATTTTCCACTGGGCTCGCAAATGATTAAACAGATTATTTGCCTGCACATATCAAAGTCAACCCTGTTGGGTTACGTGATAGAGTGGTATGCCTATGGCTGAGGGAAACCCACATGAATACCCTGACCCAGCCTATCACAGAAGATCCATCGGCTCTCTCCACACTCCCACCACCACTGGGTCTCTCCAAGGCATTTCTCAGATTCAAAGGTGTGACTCTTAGAAGGCTAGAAGAGTTACCATGGAGTGCAGGGGAAAGGGACTTGGGGATTGCAGAAGCCCTGTGAGAGGATGTTTAGGGGAGGAACCAAAGGTGGGAAAAGGGAGGGATCACAGTGTCTAGAAGAAAAGCCAGGGCTATGGTAACAAGAGGGATAGGTCCCCTGTGAGCAGTCTGGTGGTCTGTATGTATGTCCAGCTGTGCTCTGCCTCTCCTGTCTGTACATTAATTTCTTTTTGTTACTGTTTTTCTTGGACCTCTGTTCAGTGCCCCGGGTGCATGACATCGAGTCAGACCATAGGTCACAGGGCATCTGTGGGTCTATGGTGTCAGGAAAGAAGAGAGTCAGAGTGTCATCACAGCAACTACCAAGCTGGGCTAGCCAGCGAACTGGCAGAGTGGCTTTGGAACCTGGGACAGGATAGCCTGTCTGACCAAGGCAACTGAAAGAGTTGGCCGATAAAGGAACAAGGGGGAGTCCAAGTGAGCTGCTGGAGAATTGTGGGGTTAGGAATTAGCAGCTGAGCAGGTGCATGTGCGTAAGAGCAAATGGGGCATAAATGCACCAAAGGGCCAATTCCAGGGTAGAACAAGTGCCTCAACCCAGTAACTGGAAAGAATCGTAATATATACGCACATGTGTTTGCAGACATTCAGCTTGGCCACCCAGAAAGGGAAACAGGATAAGGCCATTGGTGCTGTTGGTGCTTGTATTAGTGCTGCCTTCTGTGTTGGTGTGGTGGCCAACTATGTATTTATACATGTATATGCTGAATACATGTGTTTGTGTGCTACTGAGAATACGTGCTTAGCCTCACTACTCACTGGACCTGGGGCCACGTACACCTAAACTAAAAACTAGAAATACTTGAACAAAACCCCTTATAGGCCTTCCTTAAAAGCCAAAACCATCATACATAAGCACATTCTTACCTTGAAAGTGTTTCTAAATTATTGTTTTTCTTTGTCTCCAGGTATGAATCAAATACTACTGTAAATCTGGCTCCAAAGTTATGATTTACTTACAGTACAAACAGCAGTAGATGTGGTCTGGAGGGGATTTGGAGCATTTGTGAAAGCTTCAGTGACCATTTCAAGACATTCATACAAATATTTCAGCAAGACACAGAGGTTGAAAAACTTATATCACTGTTTATATAGCAGCAGTGCACTTGCACAGCTTATCATCATCCTCACAATCAGGTTTTTTGCAGTCAAGCAAAGCACATAGTTTTCACCTGACAAAAGTGTAGTTTACAGATATAACACAAGAGGCTGCTACAATCACATAACCTGATGTAGTTATATCACCGACGTCTCCAGTTTATCCAGAGCATGCCAGAATGAAGAAGTCAAATTGTACACTGACTTTTTCTGACAACTGAATTACTTCAGAAAACATCACAGAATCTCAGGAAACTTGGCAGCAATGAGTCTTAGTCATAATGAGTGCATAATTAACTGAAGCAAATAAACAGAGACTAAAGCCTATGGGATTTTATAACATTGCAACTGTCAGCTCAGCAGAAGTCAGAGAAACTCACCAACTCAACTTTTGTGTGTCCTTCCAGTTTCACTGACCTTCTGACCGCAATAATGCCAGATTTAGTTTCTTGACGGAAGAACGCAGCAAAGCTTAACAAACTGGACTACACTGAATGGAAAGAAAGCCACAGTTCATTCTGAAAAGGGTAAAGGGGACAGTTTTGCAATAGACAGCAGGGTCACATGCTCCAGCAGAAGAAGAGCCAGCAAAACTCCATCTACCAGAATCTAACATGAACTACAAGAGCAAACAAGAACTTCGTAAGTCTCACGCAAAGATTTTCAAATCAAAACAAAATCTGTTGATGGCAACTTGATGTCCCAATAGAAATACTCACAGCATTCCTGACTACTTGAAGTTATGAGTACTGCAGAAATATTAAACATTTGCCAAAATTAACCATCTCCTTTAGAGAACTTTGGAGTTCATTCTTTCAGCAATACTAACTTCCATACAGTTCAGCCATACCTATCAAGCTAAAAAAATTGTGCTGAAAGTGATTACAGGATAAAGGCCCCTACAATCATCTCTTTTTCTTAACTTTGACATATAGACCATTATATAGCATAGTCATCCTGACTGGGTTGAGAAGTATTACTTGGCTTTTTCTTTCATATGTTTGTCAAGAAAACCACACAGTAATTCCTGAATATCTGCTAAAAACATTTGCTATAGAAATAATAAATCCTCAAAATAGTAATCACTTCGCATTTTCTCCCAACTACATGGTCCTAATTCCTCTTTCAATGTTAAAACAACCATTTATAAGAACCAAGCCTTTTATTTGGGACATGGATGCCACAGGCATATCAGTTGCTGGATATGATTAACTAGCTGACTATTACTATAAACAATTCTAATTACTATCACTTCACTTATGGAAACCATGCATTGATGCAGGAATCTCTTTCTGGATAAGAACCTTTTTTTTTTCTTTCTAAATATGAACAAATAATTAAGATGTGTCATCTCTGAGATGCTCTCTTTGAAATTTAGTTCCCTTTCACTCCTGAATACAACTGACAGCAAATTCTATTTGTTTTGCTTGAAAGATAATATCAACAGACATACTTTCAATGGTTAGATTCAGGAATGCATGTATTTTTTGTCCACTGTACTACTGCATACTGCCTTTCATTACATCTTAAACTGTTATACTAGAAAAACTGATTTGACTACTGCTACATCTGTAAAAACATTTGTGGACATTAGCTGGAAAAAAAACCAAAAAGGCTTCCCATTGACACATGCCTCCTGGCAGAACACTATCCAGTATAACAAAGTTGTCACTACTCTTCCTGAAAATAGTTTTCAAGACTGCTTAATTGCCATTAGAAATACACACATCTCACTTAAGGCTTCAACAAGCCAACTGTTAAAAAATGAAGAAATAATTATGATTACTGACAGCCTTAATAAGCCGTATCTATTTAGAAATCATGCAAAGAAAAGTTTTTGTAATAACAGCAAGCTTCTGATACTTGCGATGTGACTCAGGTGCTCAAACACAGACCTCCAGTGCTATACTAAGTGCTCCTACTGACTACAGGCTACTAGGCCTATGAAATGGCAACAGCACTAAGTAACAAAACAGAAAACTCTTCTGCCCACATCCTGTCTTTGCTTCTCTGCAAATAAGGAAGAAAAGCGGCTCTTGTTGTGTGATTTAAGAATATTCTGAAAGGAACAGACCAGTTGGAACTGCAAAACCAATCAGATAAAAGGCATCATTGGCCTGTTCAGTCTCTACACTGCCACAGAACTGTTTGGTTGTCCATGTGTTCTTTGTGCATTCGTGTCTACAAACACAAAGCATCTCCAGTAAAGCATGTATGTCAGCAACCAAGACGAAGGCTCTCCCTTCCCTAACTGCTCAGCTACCTCTACTTAAGATTTATCCTGTCTGCCATTTTTTTTAACTTCAAAGAATGTAGACCTTCAATAAATCCCATCTCATATCCAGCAGCTCCATGCTGACAACTAGGATGCCCTATAGAACCTCCATATAAATGTCTTTCATTCAAGATTCAAAACATCCCATGTCACTATCAAACCATTTGCTCTAAGCCTATCAGCTTCTAAAACTAACTTTAAAGTTTTGTTGGCAAATTCTACATTGCTTCCTCAAACAAGTTTTTAAATATTAATTCCACTTGTCGTCTTTTACACCCTAGGAACACTGCAAGTCCAAATGCAGCATTTGTTTTCCAACTGTACGCTGAGCAAATACTACTTTTGAGTGAAATGTGCTACCTGGGAGACATTCCAAAGATCACCTTTTATGTCACCTTAACAACATGCACAGAATCTTAAATCTCCACTTGTGCGCAACTCATAGAACTCTATATTCTGCGCTTGTAACAAACAAGATCTTAATATCCCTTCTTTACTAAACATTATACAAAACAAAGCCAGAACTCCAAGATTAGCCTTCGTTAAATGCATTTTCTAAGCAGCAGGCTCCATGTATTTTTCTTCCACAAGACAGTTTAATCCTACTCCACAGTCACCTCCCCACTCTAGAACTTCGCCACGTGAGAATACACCAGAATCTGTAGCCTCTGAGTAACCAGAGACTCCTGATGTCACACCTAAAATATGTTAGGGCTGTGGAGTTTGACAGTTTGTCTGGTTTTTTTGTTTGTCAAAGTGCTCTGTGATGACCTCTAAACCAGTGTTTTCTCCTCACAATAAAGGGCAATTTATATTTTTGTGCTTCAATTTAAAGCATTGATAAAATTCACTTAAAAAATAAGTCACATACCAACTGTAGTCACAATGTACAAGTGACAAAGACCCTACAGGTGTTTCCAGATACTGTTTCCAATCCTTTTTTCCTTACAGAAGTAAGTTCCTTTGGACTAACTGTCATTTTCAAATGCATGTTTGTTATCAGTTTACTTTTACTTCTTCCTTTCAACATTTCCAACAAACTTCTGATTAGACATAGATTTAGCAATAATTCACGCACATACATTCCATCAGGATTCCAAGCTCCTCGAGATTAGTTAACATCACTGTCAACTTTGGAGTTGCAACACTAACTCTGAACATCAAGTTGGCATGATGTACCAGGACAAAATGGACAGAGAACCAAGACCACTGTTCTGAATGTCAGCCAACTATCTTTCAGTTCTGCAAAAATTATCTGCATCATCCTAAGCTGCTACAAATTCTAGCCTTTCTTCAAGGACCAGAAGTCCAGTCCAAATTTCTTAAATAACACAGCAGCAGCAACTGCTTTAAGAGCATGCATGAAACAGGCCTAAAGCCTCTCATTAACATCCAGTGCACACAAATAAGTCCCAAAAGAATTGAAGCACAGTAGTTATTTCCTGATGCTTTCATATAATTATACCCGTAATATTTCATCATAACTACTACACTTTAGTCCTTCAAACTCCACAAATAATGAAGTGGAACAGTGTGATCACACTTCTGCAAAGCAGATACTTTAAAAGAATTCTCCATCTAAAAAATCCATGCTTATTGGTTGGAGATGATGAAGCTTGTAGATCAACTTCTGACCCTACTGGAAAACTCGTGGAGTGCCTTAGGGCAGTCATATACCTGATTATTCATTTGCATAACATGATTGCACATATATTCTACCCACTTCTGCTTTGAGAAATTTACATTCTAAGTAGGTAAAATAATTGAGATAATATTAAACGATGTTTGCATTCAAAAGTGCCAAGTGCTGTAGACTTCAAGGCACTTTTCTTATACAGAGAGCTAATTAATCAGCTGCTACAGAACATCACTTTCAGTTCAGCAGGGTAGAACAGCATATCCCTGTGACATTCCTGCTGAAAATGGGAACAAAGCAGGAAATAAAAAGGACACATGTAAAGACATTTCTCACTGAGAAACAATGACTGTATTCTCAGGTGTTTCTCACCATGCACCTGAGACTGGGATGCGCATTCCCATATGCCTAACTATTTCAGAACTGCTTTTTAAGTATTTGTTCTGGGAAACTTTTAAAACTCTTGACATAAATCTTTCTGGAACATTAAATGGAAAAACTACCTTGCCTAGTTTTGGGAGTATCTTCGGGGGGGAAAAAAAACCTATACTACTAACTGTGTCTTGCTGTAGGAATTTCAAATTTTACCTTTGTGCTAATGTCTTTCAAAACCGCCTGAAGAAAAAAAAATATCATGGGCAACATGCTCTTTTAAGACTTCCACCTGCACTGATGTCATGCCTAAGCCTACCTTTAGCTTTGAGAACACACATTATCTCAAAAGCATTTCAAGATTACAGAAGCACAGATAAGTGACTGCTCTGGCATGGTCCAGCATAGGCATGGAAAACTACAACACATGTCTGGCAGTCTGATCCTGTTCTTATTCTCCCATTAGGCAGAATCCTCTTCAAAAGGAGATGCTGCAGCTTGGGGCAGTCATTGACAGGCAAACAGAAGACTAAGCAATAAAAATCACCAATCTGCCAAGATTGTGATTATAAAAGTGGCAAGACTTCATAAATTTATAAACAAAATTTATATTTATATAAATCTTGAAACTGGCTGGTCAAACATCTAAAGCAAGTCACAACGCAGTCAGATTAGACAAAGAAAATCCAGAGAGAAGGCCAACTAGAGAGGCAGGAATATTTTTACAAGAATTCTGGAAGGAAGATCAGAGATTATGTAGGGAAGGAACCTAATCCCGCACAAGACACAGTGATTAAGACTGGGCTACCCAGGACTGTTCAGCATTACATACTTTTTTCTGTTTCTGCTTCTGTGATTTCATGACATTCTCCTCACTGCAGACCTCACAACAACATCCAATTGTTTTTTCTAGCATTTCTGAGGGACACTGACTGTTGTAAAGAACATCTGGCTAAGTGTCCATCTCCAAAGCCCTCATTGTGGCTCTCTGACCTCACTCATATACTTCTTACATTCCTATCATTATACTTATTCACCCAAAGTCAGTTAAAATATCCACAGATCTTTCACACATTTTTCCACCTACACATCCAAAGTATTTTTCAAACTTTCCCAACAAATCAAGCAGGAGTTCTACAGAAGACAGCCTGACTCCTCCCAGAGATGGTCTGCCCAGAGTAAGGTAATGGTCCTGTTGGGGAAAAAAATGTATCACACTTTATGATTCACTTGCAAGCATAATGGATTATTGTTACAAAGACGTTTTTACAATACATGCTTGTAATTTATTAACTTTAGGCATTAGATTTTTTGCATCTTGGATCTTAACAAGCCTTCCCTGCAACAGAGAGGTCATGCGGTCAAGAGGAATTGGATATCTTCATGAATTCACTGAATCGCTGACTAGCCTTACCTGTGTCTTTTCTTTGTGTGTGTGTGTATCAAAGTTTGTTGCTCATTATCAGAAGAAACCCTACTTCCTCACTAAAGTGTGCAATTCAACTGTGCTTGACTTCTACTTGACAGGAGTGAAAAAATACCCACTAGAACAGTAACTATGTGGGCCCTGGCAAGAACTGCAAGGACACACAAACATTCTCCACACACTGCAACAGTTCAATACTTCCATCTCTTCTTTCTGCAGACCTTGAAGAAGTTTTTGAACGAACCCCTCACCCTTCGGCCATGGGTGAGTTTTGAGGTGTTTTTTGTTTTGTTTTTTCTACGACAAGAGCTGTACAACGCAGGTCCAGGCTGCTGATCGAGTATCAAATAAATGCCAAGATTCCTTCCCCCTCTGCCCTCCCTTCCCCTTCCTCCAACTCCACTGCGAGCCGCTGACAACTGCGGAGGCTGGGGGAGGAGGAGGGCGACGGCGGGGGATAGACAAGACCAGCACATGCACGGCAGAAGGCGGCCCGAGGTTTCGGGCACAGGAGGAATCCCATTAACCGCAGACCGCGGCTCAGCTACGGGCAGACGTGACCCCAGGACGCCTCCCCGAGCAGATAACAACAAAGAAAACAGAGGGGCGGAGGTGGTGGCCCCGGAGCCAGTTCCTGCTCCTCCCCTTACGCTGCTCCCAGCCAAAACAGAGACCACAATGTAAACAAAGGCAAAATGTGCGTTTATGGCCAAGCGGGGGTCAGAGCAGCCTTCTCACTCTCTCCCGGCGGCGGCCAGGAATGCTCACCGACTGACTCACCCCGGCTTACGGGCGAAAAGCGAAGTTATCGCGCATTTCACACACTTTATTTATGTAAACAAAGTATCTTCCCCTCGCTGCCGCCGCACCAACTCCTCTCCCGAAAGGAGAAATAACCTTCTTTAGCCCACGGGAAAATAAAGCGTTGCCTCACGCACCCCTCAAAGATGCCTCGGCCTGGAAGACGCAGCCCCCACAAGACTCCGAGGTTATAAAAGCTCGGCAGAGGTGAAAAAAAAAAAAAAGAAAAGAAAAAAAAAAACAAACCAAACAAACAAAAAACAACGAAAAACCCAACCAACCAAGAGAAATAAAACAAACCAAAACGCAGCTCCTGTTCTCACTGCATTTCCTCAAATGCAAATACCAAGCCCACTGCCATCAGAGGGGAAAAGGTAGAGCGCTGAGCCGCAGTGGGGGACAAGCAATGCCCTTACCTTGCCTCCAACCCGCCCCCCTCCGCCTGGATCCCAGGGCTGGAACCTTCTCTCTTGTCCTCGTCCCTTCACCGCTGCCCCGGGCCCGCGACAGCTACACCAAACACCTCCCCTCCTCCCAACCCTTTTTGGGCCAGGGATTATTTATTACGCAGGCGGCGGGATGGGGCGGGGGGTGGCA
>VZRE01017719.1:0-12818 GCA_013396775.1 Cephalopterus ornatus
CTGTTAACTCTGCTCCTAACAATAATAGGAATGAGGACATCCATATTCAGACAGTAGTTTGGCATGCTGAGCGTGGTGTAAATTTTTCTTCTGGAGAACAAGAAATAAGAGAAAATCAGCAAATTGTAACAGTTTGGGTCTCAGTTTTGCCCACAATCAACTTCTTGGAGAAAATAAGTTTTGTCAAACTCCAAAAAGACCATCTTTCAGAAAACTCTGGCAATCTCCGTGAAACAGTTTTTTTCCGCAGTCATACCAACTACATAGTTATTACAATACAGTGATAATGGTTTTGTTGGTAAAGGAAGTGGCTGTGGCTCCAGTCTGTTGCTAGTAAATAAGTTGATTTTAAAATACCTAAGGGCTTATATTTCTTAAGTGCTTTCAGCACCACTTAAAAAATTAAAAAAAGGAAGGCACCTTTATAAAACACTGTTTGGTCCAAAACATTAACTTTTTTATTTCAAAACATGATGAGACTTGAGCACCATAGAAATATTTAATATTCCCTTCAGCTAGACCTGGTAGATCCATGTTCTATGCCCTGACAGTATGTCCCTGGTACTGCATGTAGCTAAATATCCTCATTTACTATATGCCAGTCAGCCATAGTGTCTACTGGGATTATGGGGTGAGGCACTGGCTGCTACACGGTGCCAAACTCAGCACTTCCTGTCTTGCTCATTTTGCACCTGCTGGATGCTCATGAATAAAAATGGCTATGAAAAACTCCTTAGTCATAGACCCAGAGTGGGATTTTATGAGTATGCGATTGATAGGTTTCATGCAAATATCATTGCAAAATGCTGCCTTGATATTATTGTGATAATTCTTTCTGCAACAGCCCCTTCTTCGTGCTAACTGCTGTCTCATTGCCATCCCTATTTTTCATTGGCCTTAGTAGAATCAACCACATCTCCCCTGCATCTTATCTTCTCCTTTACAACCGTCTTTGTATGCTTAAATAGTGGTCTCCTCCCTGAGAGGTTCCTTCTGCTACCTGAGCCCCATTCCTCTAGCCTAGCCTTTGATTCAGAAGTCTGTCTGCAAAAGTACTTACTACTCCGGATTGTGTATAGTATCCAGCACATGCTGACAGTGGAAACTGCAGATACTAATTTGGAAACCAGAAAAAGGAACTGTAAGTGGGTTTGTGCTTTATCCCATAATCTTGATGGTTTAGGAAACAGTGTGGGCCACTGGCTAGAATGCTTCACTGGGTTAATCAGCCTAGGTTGTTTATCTAACTAGAGGAATCTGACTGGGCTAAGGTTTCCTGACCATTAAAAACCACCCAAAATATAGTCCGTGAAAATCTCTGAAGAAAAGATATTTCAAAAAGAGGTCCATATTGTTTTTAATACAGCTTAGATAAATGCAATATTTCTAGAACCCTACAATCTGCTGTATGAATCTGCTAGTCTCTGTTGCTCTTCTTGAGACTAGCAGACGTGCAGTTTTCAAGAGAAAGGCTCGCCATAGAAAAGATGAGCAAACTCATGTCACTGTTTTGTGCTGAGTTTCAGGTCAGAGCTTTCTGTTTTAAAAGAGGCAAAGATTTTATTAAAGCAAGTTTCAGTTTACTTGCATAGTGCTATAAAATGATAATAATTATAAAGCTGTAGCAAATGGAGGTAAAATGCTAAGCTACGCTGCATGTAACCAGGATTCATGGGTCAGAGTGTCTAAAATACAACACTGGATTTTCTGTAGTCATCCTAGGAGAAGAATAAGTACTCTTGACTCAAATAAGCTGTTTTATCTTGCAGTAACAGTTTTAAAATCTGTATTTCCAAC
This sequence comes from Cephalopterus ornatus, assembly GCA_013396775.1. Taxonomy (NCBI): domain Eukaryota; kingdom Metazoa; phylum Chordata; class Aves; order Passeriformes; family Cotingidae; genus Cephalopterus; species Cephalopterus ornatus. The sequence continues at coordinate 1,798 of VZRE01017719.1, forward strand.
ATTGCATATCATTTTTAGGGAAAAAATCAGAGAGGCACACTCCATTATACTTCTTACTCAGCTCAATCTCTAGATATTTATTTCTTGGCTTACCTGGATTCTCTGCTCAAGTCTTCCAGTGATTTTGCCCTTTAAAAATAGTGTATTCCATTTAACATATGCTATGCATTTCCCCAGGGTAATTTTTAAAGATGAATACACTGTCAGGTTTCCACTAGTATTTTTCACTTCAGGCTTCAAACTACCTAAATAGTTACTAAAAGTTAAAAAAAAAAAAAAAAGAAAAAGAAAAAAAAGAGACAAAAATTACTTACCATGTATCTTACAGAGCAAGTGATGTCTTGAATTATTACAACAGGAGTAATGCTGAACTGATTTGTCAGTCACAAGATGAAGGTCAAAAACACCTCTTCCTGCGTGAAGAAGGATGTGTCAGTTTGAAAACTTCTAGCAAAAAAAAAAATCTGTTTTCATTTAAAAAAAATGAAGGAGCGGTTCTCTGGTTCTCTTTTTTCTAAAAATGGGTCATCAGATGTTACTTTTCTAGCTCTGCGAGATGTGCAGAGATGTTGAAATTGTGGAGGACCCTCCAAGGAGCTGAACTCAAAGTTTCACAACCCACAGCTGTAATTCTAGAAAAAGGGGTTTGTATCATTACTTTTTCTTTTAGCTAATCTCTTTGATCAAAAACAATTTACATGAGATTCATCCCTTTACATTTTTCAATCATTAAATTTCTTTTATGTTTTTCTGTCCCTTAACAAAAAGTAAAGCTTTTGAATAAAGTTCATGCTTCTATTCAGAATTACCTGCACTTTCTTTGTCTTGGTCTGAGTTGCAGTCCTTATATTTTGAGAAATTTGATTGATTCTATTTTTCTTTATGCTGGCCTTCTGGACTATGTTTTTTATTTTAATCCCTCTCATAAGACTATGACTTACTCTATATAGTGAGTCTGACCTTTTAAAACAGCACTGTTGCTTACTATTTGGAATTAAGTTTCCAAAAAGCCTGATAAAATCTGATTTCTTATCAATTTCTTTCCTTGTGGCTGATTCTGGTGATATTCAGAGTTAAACTGAAGCTGCACCATGAGCAGATTTTTAGATCCTTCTTGGATACCAAAAAAATCACACAGGAGGACACAGCGAGAAAAAGATGGTACCTTACCAGATGCTAGAGAGCCACTGAGAGAGAAACTCTGAGAAGATACCCCCTCCTCCCCTTGACATCTCTTTGGAGGGTTCTGGAGTATCTCATCCTATCAACCTATTGAAGGCACTAAAGGGATGTCTTTTCTGCACTCAGTTCTTAGTATCCTTAAAAGATTTTAAAATTCCAAAAGCACAGTGGAGATACCTTTCTTTGGATGCTGCCATTCCTTAACGGAAGTCAAGGGAATCACAATTTCTGAGTTACATCTCAGATTTTGGGGGAAGACAGTAAAAAAGTTAAAAGCTCACACTGTTTTCTTTGTCAACCCTTCTTTGCATGAGGGATTCATCTTTATTCCATAGGACAAATGTTCCAATGAGTTCTTTAAAGGCTGGAGTAGCAGAGTCAAAACTAATGCCCCCTGTAGGGTATTCTAAGGGTATATTCATACTACCTTGCTTGATGGACTACATTAGACCCCCTACACACTCAGTGGAAAGAGCTGCCTCTAAAAATGTTTCCACCACACCTTAAAAAAGCTTCCAATTACTGCCAAACTTTTCTGGCAAAAAAATTCCACTTTTATAATGGATTCCTCTAATTCTCAAACAAGGTATTGTATCAAATTAATTTTTCAGTGTATAATTCCTAATCAGTCTACATACTAAAATTAACAGACATTTTAAGTATTTCTTTATGAAGCCTGCTTCATTGTTTGTGACATGTTACTGAACCTTCTGGAGACTCTAAAACCTTTCCTAATTTCACACTATAGGAACAGGGGAAACCTGTTGCTGGTTCTGAAGTTTTGGGGTTGCTCCCACAAAACTTAACTGCATCATGTGAACTAACAACTTAAATTTAACAACTTAAAACTAAGGCCTGTGGTAGGCTGGTCTCCAGAAATAGTCCCTCGTTCCCACGGATTAATCGGCTTTATTAATCTGATTATAGCTTTTTATTCTTGTGGCTTAGTCTGGTCAGCAAGCATAGTGGTGAATTTTTTTTGCTGATTCAAGGTATTGCACACCAACAGAGGGCCTCTGTCACTCACGGTTATAGCAGCTGAATAAGGGGAATGCTCTTGGTCTACTCACCAGCTGCATCTTACAGCCAAATGAGAAACTCCCCGGAGTGAGTGTGCATTGCTGGGACACTTGGCAGCCCAAATACTGGGCTCGCTCTGGCAGCAAGCACCTGGGCTGTGGTGTTATTATCAGCCCCTGTAGGATAGGTACGATTAGATCTACACCAGCTGCTGATATGTAGAGCTGCTGGGAAATCAGATTTGATCAGGTCTTACATGTGGCTGTAGGCAAGCCCAGGTCCCTTGTGCTGTTTGTGGAGCACTGGGGTGCTGGTGGTGAGCTTTTCATCAGTGCTGTTTAGGCTAAGATCTTTCTTTCTCTGCTCCTCTACTCCCCACAGGCTCTCTCCATGGGCCCTTGCAAGAGCTGGTCTCCCATCCAGTCTGAAGATCCATCACACCTGCCTGGGACTGGCCATCTCAATGCTGTCTCACCTCCTCTTCCCTGCTGCCTTCAAATTGCCTCCATCTAGTGTGTGTGAACACTGAGGCAGGGACAATGCAAGCAGCACGTGTGTTGTTATAAGTCAGACTTTTTCAGCTTTTCTCAATCCCTTGCCCAGCATCTCTGAAAAAGTGCACTGCTGCTTGTCGTGAGCTACAGTGGATTTTAAGAATCTTTACCTACAGGTGAACCTCATAATTTTACCAAAAAATGGAAGCTATTGTTCAGTAATAAAAGTAATAATTCAGTGGTTTGATATCATTTTGAATTTTACCTCTTAAGATTTTACAGTCCAAGATTAGTAGGAGTTATGTTTAGTGATGTGATGCTCATTCCCTCCATAAAGACATTCCTGGAAATGGAAGTGAGTTTTGTTCCTCACCTGTGGAGCTCAAGTTGATGTACTCGGCAAGTGTGCAGTTGTACACTGTCAAATCAAACTACATTGGTCAATCTCTTCTATCTAGTAATCTTCTATCACAGTAATCAGGCCATCACACTGAATTGTCTGGTATCTAAGTGGTATGGCACTCCCACAAGGAGATGTTGTCATTCATGTGAGGTCTCTACCAGTACTGAAATGTCTACTAGGAACACATACCAAAAGCTCATGTACCAGTGTGACACACAAATGTTATCAAGTAGATTTGTGGGTACAGAAACCTGAAAATGCAACTAACAGTTTCCATTCAATTTATTGCAAACTTGCAGCACCTAAAGAAAAAAGACGGGTCAAAAAGAGTCCTGGGACAGAATGACAAATACTTTTCTTAGGTAAACATGATATGATTGTGCACAATACTTATTAAAAGTCTGTAACTACAGCAAAGCATATTAATCCTTTTCATCTGGAGAGGAGGCCTAATGAAGACAAGTGAACACAGACTGTGCTGTTACTTGCTCTATTTACAACAGAATATTCAATATGTCCAAATTAGGTTGGTATTGGCGTATACTTTTTTTCGTGAGTAACAGGTGTCTTTGTTTTGAAGAGGCTGATTAAAGACATTCGGCTAAAACTGCGCTTTATTGCTTAGGGTATTTATACTTTTCAGCTTTTTCTTTCAGACAACTCTCAAGTTCTGGTGACTAATTTTTTGCTGCCACCGTAACAATCTCACCCAGTCTTAGCATCTGTGAGGTGTATTCTTCTGAGGAAAACGGGGAAAAAAATATGATGTGCCACACCCTAAGATTTGTATCAGGGAGACTAGTGAAAAAACCAAACAAAAGATTTTACACATAGGTGTAAAGGAATCTGGATTGCAAACAACAAACTCTACAAGGTACAAGCATTTTTAATCTGAATTAACACTTCTTCACATGGTGGTTTAGTGGTAGGAAGGATAATGTTTTTTTCCTCCTACTATTCTTAGATTCTGTGTTTGTTTCTCTCTTGTAAATCTTGCACATACGTAATTGTACATTGCAGTGCATATTAATTCCACTGTCATGATATTATTTTTGTTTCGGCTTTCTCCAACCTGCTCTTACTGAACTAACTGTGTTGCCTCACGCAGTGAGGAGGAAGAGAACGTTGCCTCCCTTCCACTATTTTTATCCAGGCTTCTGCTGTATGCTGCCCGGTTTTTATAGGTAAGGGCTTGTCATAGTACAACAGATCTTACTTTTGGGCCACAGTTATGCATTTCACATATCTTCAGCTCTCAGAATCTCATTTTTACATAGGCCTTTAATTCTCATACTTCATTTGATATCAAGTACATTTATAGTACATAAATTCTAGGTCTAGAGGTCGTGTTTGGGGCTATCACAACTGTGCACTGAAAATGCTCCTCATTGTACATGTAAATCCTGGACTTTTTATCAGGCAGGTTAGGAAAATCACATACCAAATTTCTTCCCGGTGAATACTAGGTCACAGAAAGGATGAACGGAGTCTGCACAATGGCAAGGTATGTGCTAGTATTGAAATAAAATACCTAAAGAGGGTTAAAAATTCACAGGAGTATAGTACAGAAGAAATAAAAGAACTTATGAAAAATGGTGGAATAACCAAAGCTACAGGAACAGAGAGCTGTGGCCCTAGAAATAAGAACAAGAGGACACTGTAAATCAAACTGCAAAGGAAATGAAACTGTTGCTAAAGCCTAAGAAGAAGTCTGCTTGAGTTTAGTGCTTAGTCATTAACAGAGTTAAGTACCCACCTATAGGCTATGATCACCCCTTATTCACAAAAACCCCTTCTTCATAGAGCATGCAGGGTAAAGTAAGTGTACACTGTATCTTTAAATAGAGTTGAGAGAATGCTATGTCAAGGACTACAGCTTTAGGTTGTTTACCTATATGGGAAATGTCAGATTTTTATTGTTTGAAGTGTATAAAAATGATCACCTGGCATGCTGAAGATGTGCTAGCTTTGTGGATTCACCCCGTAGCACCCATCTCTGCGGATATGAAAGAAGCAAATACCTCAACTCTGTGTGTGTGAACTGGCTTCTTGCACACCAGGTAAAAGGACCCATATTCAGGACAACACCAGGACCCAGGAACCAGAAAGTACTTTTGGGTGCCAAAGATTAGATATAGTCTGTAATTGTGCATACCTTATATTAGCAAACTTAAAAGTTACGTGCAAATGCTCTTTTACTTCTGTTCCTTTGGTTTCCATTCCATTCAAAAGGTCTGGTATCAGGATAGGTCGTGTATTTCGTGTCGTAAGGATAGCATCCTACCGGCATAATCTTGCAGACAGTTCTGAAAACCTGAGTGTCACTTGGAGGTTTGTGCAGTTTTCCATACAGACCTGTGTTTCTCGTAATGCTGCCCTCTTCCACTTCAGGGTTGGGGTCCCACCTTCACAGGATCAGTCATTTCAGACTTGAAACACTCAAACCGAGATTGCTCTCGCTGTCACCAGACTTACAAACCTCTTAGCAGTTACGCAAACTTACAAAGCACTTTTTTTGCCCTACCATTCCATTTTTTGAATGAAGTACAGTTCCTAATAAGCAAACGTCACCAGAATCTGGGTACAAAGACATGCCTACACACTTTTGTTATGGCCTGGTTGTTATTGATATTTTAAATGCACCAGAATTTTCCAGTTTGGTTTTGTTTCCCCTGTTAGCTTAATTTTTTTTTATTACTGTAGTACCGAATAATGCTTCGGAGGCCACAGTAACCACAGCAGCCACTAGGAGAAGGCCCGTAGGCATCAGCAGTCAAAAACAGCGGCACAATTAAACTTCAAAATGAGCAGTATCTGCCTGTTGTGCGGTTTAACCTGGTCAGCATCATGTTATTCTCCTGGCACTTTCTTTGTTTCTCGTTAACTGTAACAAGATATCATGTAAATCTGTCCCCATGTTCTTGGAATTTATTCCCATTATAATTTTCACTGGAAGGAGTGGTATTTATTTTGGAGCTTCAGAGCTGAGAGTCTCTCATACTCACCCAAACTTTTGAATGTTCCGCTTAAAGTATGTACCTCTGGTCTTCCCATTACTTTATTATATTGCTTTATTAGCCTCTGTTAGAGCTAATAAAGTAATTCTCTCATTTTTTGCCACTACTTTTTACTGTTTATCCATTTTCATTTACTCCTCTTCCCTTATATCGCATTTACATTTATCTTATGTAAGATACGTATACATAAGGTTACAGTTGGGTTAACAAATAAGAAAGTTTTATGGCAGGAACATCCCTACGTACTGGTTACCAGAAGTTTTATTATTTCTGTGTTCGTACACGATGTACTTATCACAGACAAACCAATGGCAGTGATTATAAATCTGGTAGTTGCTTGTGAGCACTGTTCAGCACTCAGCAATACCATACATGCACTTTTGCCACAATTCCTTTTGCCCCTTAGGAAGTCTGCCTGACCACCGGCAGAGTTATCTTTTGCTGTGTGGGACATTCCTCCCTACTTGTTTCTGGACATGTGATAGAAGCATCTCCTGACAGGAAGGTCGGACTGTGTCCTGTTCATGCATAAACTAAACTGTGTGATTGGTTTTGGGGCTGTGGACATGTACTTGTCCATGGCAAATAGGCATTCTTTTCATAAGCATGCTGGAAGCCCAGTCAACGCATTACCTCTTCAGGAGTTCAGTTCCAATAGTTTGGAACTTGCAACAGTTTCCACTTAGCTGTTCAACATTTGCTGTGAAGCAACAATTTACTTCTGGTATTTACAGAGGTCTTGTCTTGAATCTGTTTGATGTTCTGGTGCTACTTGCACGCTATCTCAAATGTTTGCTTTTATTTCCTCAATATCTCACCAGAGCAGCTCAGATGCCTCACAAACACTGCAGTGGTTCTTCCTTGTATTAGTTTCTTCTGTGCTGTAGTTATGATCGTGGCATATTGGCAAATCCTTGCCATTTTCTTAACATACCTCTAGTTCCTCACACAGTTTCTGTACATCTGCCTGTGTCTCTAGCTCTTACATATATATTGTATCCTCATCTCAACGTTTTTTCACTGCAGACCTTGAATTATGGAGTATTTGCCTCCAGTATGTAAAATTTCTACAACTTTTCTGCCAAGGTGACTTGGGTTCTCTTTCATAGGGACTGTGAATCTTATTAAACCTTTCCCATGAGTAACTCCATCCCACTGTGACCAGGCTGCTTGAAGTCCTGCTAGCCTAATTTGAGGCTATCTGACCTGTAGCTATACTATGGTGCAGCCAGATTTGACCAATTAAGACTCAAAAACTGCCACAAAGCTATCTAGAGCCCTGCATATCTCAGTGCAAAGATACAATGAAGAACCAAGGATTATCCTGCCTGGGCACATAACAATAAGCTCACCTTTAGGTTTAGTTTATTTCTGTTTCTGCCAGCGCAAAATATAAAATCAAAATCAGGGAAAAAAAAGCGTGGGTATAGAATTTGGCTTGTCCCATGCTGAAGAGATGAGGATATTGTGCAGGGGAAATGAGCAGGTGTGGATCATAGGCTGAAAAAATGAATGGGCACAATGAAGCAGGGGGAAGGACATGGTGAAGCAGCAGCATATTTTCGTACTGAACTTTGAGTGCTTAAGTCCCTTACACATAGAACTTCGGAGATCAGGCACATGGCTTGGCTGGGGTCACTCTACACAGTGCAAGAAGATCTGAAATTGGCTGCAGAAAGTCTATAGAGAATCCTGTCTTTATTCCAATATTAATAAAGAGACATCTTTTATTGCCCTCTTTTATTCCTTCTCTTTCCTTATTTATAACACACACAACCCTCTTTCTCCAAATTTCACTCATCCAAAATCTGTGGCCTGAGATTTTTCCCAAAGCTATTGTAGTTCACTCTTCTCAAGCTTGCTGGTAGATAAAAGGTGTGTCAGCTCCAGTAGCTTCTGGACTGGGCAGGCAGTTCTGTGCTTGCTTGGTCTGAAGTGTGGTATTGTGAATGTTTAAGCACATGGCTGCATCTTTTTTCCATCTCCACACTGAGAGCAGAACCAATATCCTTTTACTTACAGAAGAGAACATGGGCTACAGAGTAGACACAGTTTTGCAGACACAGATTTTATTAATTTCGCTGCATTAACATGTAAACACGAAGAGACTTAATTCCAAAAAGATAATGATTTAAAATAGAACACAGCAGTAGTAACATCACAGTTACAACAGGGTTTGTATTACACTGAACTAATTTATGCTTTAATATTAAAAAGGTGCTTTTGCTTTGCTTCAGTAAGAAGTACAAAATAAAGGAAAAATATTATTTCCAAGCAAGAAAGTTTACTGTGAGGATAGATTTTGGGCTTTTGTTTAGTCTATCCGTGGCTATAAACCACACAAGGTAGTGGCCAGATGATAACAGCTGATAGGGGCTAGGTAATAACAGCTGATAGTATAAAAGCTAACAACTAATAGAAACATGCCTAGGCATTATAAGGCTAGAGAGGGAAGAGTATTTGCACCACCTAGATTAAGGCATGTGTTACCTAAATTAAGAGGCTGGCATTTCCAGGTCCTTCTACAGCTTCCCTTGAGATTATTTAAATCCTATGTCTGTTTCTGCCCCAGGCACTTCTTATTCTCTACTGACCACTGAGGCAACCTGAAGAGATTTGCTGTAATTTAGGCATCTGCACCACATGCCTGATATTAAATAGTGTGGAATCCCCTCTGTTGTCCTTACCTTGCTGGAGGTTAGTTGAACTTGCCCCTTCAGATTTCCATAAGCAAGTCTTTACATGCATGAGCAGTGCCTTTTGAAATAAAGGGGGAGAAAAAGGGAAGGACAGCTCGCTTGCATGAGTGCTCACCTGCACTTCCATATGGTTTGAAGTAAGAAACTTTCTGCTATGCCCCTCCTTCCTCTTCGCTGTTAGTGCCATGTCCCTAGAATACACACTTTCTTTTACAGGGAAACTCCTAATAATGGAATAAGTGTATGGCTGTAGGACAACACAGAGCATAAAGGTGTTGAGTCTTCAATCACTGTGCAGTTCTAATTGAGGCACCAGTTGGCTAGAGGCACTCTTCTCCTGGGAAGACAGAGCAAGTATGACTCCTCTGGAGTTGGCTGCTTTTGCAGTTCCAAAGCTACTGTCTTCCTAGAAGTGTATCCCAAACATCAGACTTCCTGTGTGTGTGAAGAGCATGTTTCTCTCATACAGAAGCCTAAACTGACACCCTTGTGTCATTTGTTCCCACGTAAACTCTTCTTGCACGCACAATTTATCCGTCCAAAACTAGGGAGGCCTCCTCTCAGTACTGTGCTCATAGTCTCCAAAATCCTTCAGATGTTCATGATATTTTTTTCATATAGAATCTTGCATAGCAAATGCTGAGGTAATTTTCATTCTGGCCTTGCAGATCTTTGCTGAAGTGCTTTTAGTGGTTAAGTGTTTTTTTTTTCTTGGAGGGATATGATTTGTCAGAAACAAGCTCATGTTTTTTAGGCTGGCATCTTTGTCTTGTTGTGCAGTTGGTGTGCGTAGTTATATGGAAAATTTCACCCACAAAAATCACAGTGTTGCTGATTAACAGCCCACTTTGGAAAATGTCAGTAACAGAACAGTGATACGGCAGACACAAAACTAAAAAACTAAAATCAAAATACTATAACTTAGCCTGTAGTTAAAAGGATTATATTCAAAAATGACTACACTATTAGCTAATTGATAACCCCTTGGGTTAAACGGTCCCAGCAAGATAAAGGTAAGCCAACTCTCCCATCAGAGGAGATATATTATCTTGATATATAACTCATATTAATCCTTAAATTTCTTTTTATTTGAACATCTTTTATTCACATGGGGAAAATAAGCAGTAGGAGGGAAAAATTAAGAAAACCAAAAAACCTCTCCTTATCAAATGCCTGACCATGCTGCAGAAAGAATACAAACACTTCCAAAAGGTACTTCACTGATGTTGAATACTAAACAGATAGATCAATCCCTAAAGCTTCCTCCCAGCATTTATCTTACAATGTTAATGTAACAGAAATGGATCTTGTGAGATGACCGATTACTCCCTACTCTTTTCAATATTGTATTTCCCCTGGGTAAATCTCACTGGTTAGAATTTTTGTAAAGAAACAGGATCGTACTATTCTGGTCCCATTCAAATCTTGATGTGCTACAGCTATGCTATTAATATTTCCTAAAGAACTCATTGATTCTCTTAGTTTGGCAATGGAAAATGCTGTAATCCCAGGGAACAGCTAACCACAAGAATTGAGGGTCCTACAGTAGTGGTCGACATAAAGATCTTAAATAATGTCAGGCAGTCCTTAAGGCAAAGCAAGTGGTGCAACATTTACTAACTAATGTTTTGATGTAATTTTACAGTCCAGTAGAGATGTCATGCTCTGCAGTGGATGCTGTGATTGTGGAACTGACTCTTTCTAATTTGTCATGATAAAGACTTGGACACTTTTTGCAAAGGTGAGCTGCAACATGCTCTCGGAAAAAGGCATGAAGATATTTCCTAAATTTTTCTCCAACAAACGCATAGATCACAGGATTGATACAGCAGTGGATCATTGATATTGTTTCTGTCACTTGGATTGCTTTCTCCAGTTGGCTTTTGATATAACAATTTGGAGTGAAAAGTGAAGCTTGAAATGTATGCAAAAAAGAAGAAATATGGAATGGTGTCCAGAAGATGAAGTAAAAGATCATGATCACAAAAATAAGTTTGACTGCCTTCTGTTTTTTCTCACTCTTAGATCTCAATAGTGTTTTGAGAATTTGTGAGTAACTGAAGATCATAATGAGCATTGGAACAATAAGTCCCAGAATGTTCATCTTTAAAATGAAGGAGTACTTCCAATTTATTGTGGAATCACTTGGATAATGAGCACTGCAAGTGTAACGTAAACTTTCCTTCTGAGTTTTGTGAAACACTAT
>VZRE01017720.1:0-13427 GCA_013396775.1 Cephalopterus ornatus
GGACAAGGGGCAATGGTTTTAAACTGAAATAGGGGAGATTTAGGTTGGACATAAGGAAGGAATTTTTTGATGATGATGATGATGGTGAGACACAGGAAATGGCTGCCCCATCCCTGGAAGTGTCCAAGGCCAGGTTGGACGGGGCTTGGAGCAACCTGGACTAGTGGAAGGTGTTCCTGCCCGTGGCAGGGAGTATTAGACTATCTTTAAGGATCCCTTCAAGCCAAAAGTTTCTGTGATTCTATGACTGTATACATTGTCTCTAATCCTGCCTGTATTATTCCAGCATCTCTGCATTTGAGAGAGAGATTAGCTTTGATTTGTTGCAAAAAGGGGGATTGATAAGGACTAAAGTGAACCAAAGTAAATGGAATAGAAAATGTTGAATTTTGGCACAAAAAGTATTCTCTCTCTGAAATTTCAGGTACAGAGTTTCAAACTAGAAAGTTTTTATAGTTGATTTGCCAAAACTGATATTATACAAATGTAAAATAATTGGGGAAGCAATCTCAGAAAAAATGCAAATTGAAAAAGGTTATTATTATGAATATCAGTAAGAAATTTTGTTTATCAGACACATTAACTCTCCTTAAAAGTCTTTCTTATTATTCTCTTATTCTTTTAATGTGGAACAACTTAAAAATAAAATTAAGGTCTGAGATTTGGCCTGTTTGAATGAGCAGGCATCAATTTATAGAATAATCTCTATCTTGGTGCTATGTGGACTGCCCACCCTTCCACAGATAGGGGAGTCCCAGCACCATCAGCCTATCTATCACGTCAGGTTATAGTTGCATCCTTGGGGCGTGTGAAGACTCCTAAAACGATAAAAATTGTTGCAGCCAGAGATGTCAGTGACTGCAGCTGAAAAGGTTTTTCCTGCCTAGCCTTGATAAAATTATGACTACCCCCCAAACATTTCTACTTACATTTCTCTTCTAACTGGGAGTAAACGGAAGGAGAAGGAATAGAAACCTTCCAGCTCAGGTTTTCTCAATGGCCACAGGAAGTTATCTTACATGAGATTTGTTCCAGGCACATCCTCTTTTGCTGCTGAAGATTTTACTCGTGAAGATTTAAGATCTTCATCAGTTTGTCCACAGTTGCTCCATGACTGCTGGCCCTAACAAGTCAGTTGGGTTGCGTGAAGACTAATAATCTCTGGGGTCTCCAAAGGTCTAAACAAGCCAGGGCTGTGTGTCTGTCCCACGGCAGGTCCATCTGCGGTGAACACAGAACTTGGTCAATCTGAAGTCACACTTTTTCTGCAAATCACAAGCAGGATTCATTTGCAATGGAACTGCATTAATAGCTGAGTTATCTCAGCAGTAATTCAGATATATTAGAGTTGGTAAACACCTATTTGTACATTTTGGCCTCCCACTCTGTAAAGACAAGGTTAAACCCATTGTACAGACATTCCTGTTTGTCTCTCCAACTTTATTTGTTTCAGCCCATAGGATTTCCATTACACCTGAGGGAGTGCTCCATGGAGTGATGGATTCCACTTCCAGGAGTTTAGCCAGACACGTGGCTTAGATTTTTCCTTTCTTAATTTTCATCTTATTACTTTTGGCTATTCTCCTTTGTGCTACCTGGGATATCTCTTTTCTCTGTTTAGTTTTCATATCCTTCAGCTATTTGTTAATGGTTATCTTGATACCTTTTAAGCATTTCGCAGCCAGACCATGTTTATTTAGATCTTTTCATCTTCCTTCATAAGTCAGTGTCTCCAGCCCACTTTAGTCATATCAGTGGCTTTGCACTGACCTCTCTCAAATTTATGACAATGAGAGTCTCAGGGCTGAACACAATTTCCTGAGAACAGCCACAGTCTGCAGAGAAACAATTTTACCTATGATTTCAAGTCTGATGTATTTGCAACTGCAAACTATATTTTCCCCCTGCAGTTTTGCATTGAAAAGTCTGTTTGCTATAAGATTTTCTAGCAGATGTCCGCTATTTTCTATAAGATGTCCACTTCCCTCCCTCCCCCCACCTTGAGATCCATACAAATTATGAATGAGAAAAACGTTTCAGAGGAATTTGGAGATCAAAAGGGCACATGGAGCTCTCATAGAAATGATGGGGAAATATGTAGAGGGTTTTTGTGGCTTTACTCAAGAAATCAGAGAAATGGGCATAGTTGCTATATTTAAGCATCAGACTCAATGAATATGTGCTGCAGAGGAGAGCTGAGCAAGTTTAATAGATATATTCGGAAGAATTCTAGGCTTTTAGAAATTTCACCAAAAACTGATGATCTGGATGAAAATCCCTGACCATGCCAGTCGTGATTGAATAGTTTGATGAACCTTATTAATCACCCTACAAACAGCTAACATAGTGAAAATCAGTAGCTTCTGTTTAATGTGACAAAGAAAAAAAAGCCGGCAGAGGGTAGCAAACAATAAAATTATCAAGATGAGAACTGTGGAAGGGTCATTTTGAGACTGCTTTTGTTAAGGGCACATAGTGAGCATGAACTCAAAGGAGTTTTATTAAATAGGAGAATTTTTGCTGCAGTTGAGGGCATCAGTGATGCACACTTTTTTATTTAAAAAAGACATTCACACTGTCAGAGGGGTAAAAGAAGATGCAGTCGAGGTCTGGCTTGTCACTTAATGAGTGTTTTGTTGTTATTGTGAGCTCAACTTTTCTATTATTTCTGTCTTCCTCACAGTGTGGATTTGTTTTCTGGATTCTCCCAAGTTCCTGGATAAGCTATGTGGGATTTGTAATTGGAAAAAAAAAGTGACTATGGCAAAAGTGGGTAAGTGGAGAATGAATCATGCTCTGCAAACTTCAGGCAGGATTACAAGGAAGAAATACTGCACCTCTATAAGATTCAAGTTAAAAACCATATTCATTGCTAACATGGCTTAGCAGCATGCCTGTTATTTTTAATCCACTTTTCCTACAGCTTAACTGCTGCAATGATCACACTGTATAACTTGTCGTAAGAAGTACGTTTCTCTTGAATATGAAATAGTCTCATAAAATGTATATTATAGAACATAAAAATTATGGGTGGTCTCAAGATGTGCTAAAATGTAGAACTCTTTTTTTTCAGTGAATTAGGGGATATTCAGTGCCTCATCCAGATTTGCTGAATATTCATCTCGTATTTGTCTTCATTTTGGCTCATCCTTCAGTGGAGATCGTGTGATGACCTAAATGGTAAAAACACAGGAATCACTACAGATTTACTTAGTGTAAAAAAAGATATGACTGAAAGGAAAAGTGGACTGGATGTTTACTAGGTGAGTACTAGCAACACAGACTGTCCTTTGATCTAGTTTTCATCTCTATTTCTAACAACATGGAGCAACTGGGTGTGACAAAAAGTCCTTTAGAAATGCCATGTAAACTTGAACATTATAAATAGAAATAGTAACTTACATTTTTTTCGTTCTCACCTCTGTTTGACTAATGATTCATATGAATAATCAGTATTCAGCCTGGTGGTTTTTCTATGGCTCAGTTTTTAGACTAAAAGAGTGTATCCTTTCTCTGTTTAAATATATGTATGTTTATCCATGAGGATTTAGCCATGGCCAGGACTCTAATGTGGAAAATACTATCATTAAGTTGTTCTTCGAATGAGCCTGGCTTTTTGGAGGAAGTCTTCATTTTGTGTGTGATTCCACACTTAAAAAAGCTTCAGATCCTAACCAGGATATAAATGGATGTCTGATTACTTATGTATTCAGAGTAGTTATTTCTAATTTAAAATACAGAACCTAATCATGCCACTTCCTTCATTTTGGGAACTTTTGCTCTCACGTTTTGCCATTCATCATTTTCTTTCAACTTTCTGCAGATGCACAGAGAAAAAGAGGTGGTGAATTTTTCTTTTATGTTTCCTTTATGCTTTTTGATAGATAGGGAAAAAAAATTGTCAAGTCAATGTGCATAATAGTGGAATGATGTTTTCAATGCCTGCTAGTTGAAAGAAAGAAAATTGCTGAAAATAATAAATCAATGAAACTTATGGGAATTGATCTTCAATTGAGACAAAGCCCAAGTACCCCGAACTCTGATGGATAAAAAATGAAAATCTCTTTGCAGAGTGAAAGAGTCAAGTAATCACAAACAAATCAGGTAGATAACTTTAGATGCTTGGTCACTTAGTTGCAACCTTTCATCTCCTCTGATCTTCAACTGCTGCTTCTGGGGAGATTCAGCCTCAGCATCACTTTAAGGCTGTGACCTCCCTCACAAAGGTCTTCAGGCTTCTGAAGTTTTATCTTAGTGCCTACTGGAAGTCTTTTAAAGGTACCTAAACACATGTAGCTTTTGTAGACCCTCTCATGTGCCTCTTGGTGTTTTTAGGAATCCCAATCATTAATCATAATGGTCCTCCAGAAATTAGTAAAATCAGTGGAAGATCCTGAGGGCTTTTAATAAAAGTGTAAATATAACTTTACAGATTTTATAGCAGACAGAAAGTTAATCTGCATTTAAGAAATATTGTGAAAAAAATCCTCATATGGTGATTTTTTTCCCTCTTTCCTCTTCAGGTCTGATTCTAGAATAGCCAAGTGTCAGCTCTAGTTGTAGGTGTAAAACAATGTCCTTGATGGCCACAAGGCCAGTGTTTCATCCTGCCAGCTGTGAATAGCCAAGTACCAGTTCAGCATGGTAGGGTCAAAACCACACAGCAGCATCCCAGCTTTTTTGTTGTCATTTCATCTCAGCTGAACTTGGAGAGAAGTGGCACAGAAGCCCATGGGATCCAATCCACCACCAACAGTGCAGAATCACCACCCAAGAGAAGTACACACAGTTTTGCCTTCAGAGAGTCGCAGAATAAAAAGTGTGAGAAGTGAAGTTGTTCACAGTTATTTTAGGCTAAGTCATACTAGCTTTTCACACACAGGCATCCTGAAGAAATCAGTGGGATATCCACATGGGAGCAAGGATGCACTTGTTATAGCAGAGATTAGTTTGACTGCAAGTGCTCATGAGACACTAATCAAAGAGAATTGAGATCTACAGTCTTTCCAGGTACTAACCTTCCCATGAATTCAATAGGACTTGTCTGTGCAAAAGAGCAGCAAAACGTGGCTGTGATCCTTACAGTCCTCTCCCTAAACTGGAGCTGTCATAGTCAGGTACTAAATGGGATTGCTGAGAAGTGAATCTGAGTCTTCTGCCAACCTATTACAAGTCAGTGTCTACCTGTCTCAGAAAGCACAGGCAGAACTGACAGAACTACTTTGTGCTCAGATATTAATAAACTGATGTCACTCTGTGGCATTCGCCTGAATTTATAGGAGCTCTGTGGGAAACTAAGTAAAATTCAACCTGCTATTTTTAGGGGAGTTACAAATTGAGACTCAGAACAAGCCTTTGTTACTCATGTTCAGCAATAACTTTTTCTGTGACTAAAGCACCTTATTTCCTAATTCAAAAATCTCTTTCAGCATCTGCTGCAGCTTCACTGAAGTTACAGACTTCCTACTGACACTAAAAGAATTATTTATGCATTTGGTCGTTCCTTTGCAACACTGAAGAATAATGTTTCATGATTCTTAGTGCATTCCATACACCATTCGGTGCATCTTTTTTCTGCTTCTCCACTTCTCTTCTGACTTACTGTTTCTCAGAGTCAATTTATATATTCATAAATGTATGCAAAGTGTGAATTGTCACTGTCATTGTTTTGTTCTTCTTTCTTTCAAGAACTGACACCTCTGGTTTTAGGTTAGCAGCTTATTAATCACAACAATAATTATCTTAGCAGCATTCACAATATGAGAAATGATTGGTGAAGATGTGTATATTCACTGAAATACTTGTATAATCCATTTCCCTTCAGCATCGTAATTAAAGATGTATAATGGTGTATAAATCCACAGTTGTTTACAGGAGGAGTGCAAATCATGGCAGCCACACTGCAGTAACTGTTTTCAGCTGTCAAGAACAAACACTAAAAATTTACAAACTCTACATGGTTTGGATGCTGAACTCATCAATAACTAGCTTCACACAGTAAAACTATCACAGTTGTCTTACTCTTGGTTACTCCATCAATAACATAAGTTTCACTGTGATGTCTCTGAGTCTCTGATACCTTTGAACTCATCGACCAGGCTTGCAGGGTAAGAAGGAACAAACCTTGCTACACAGAGAGGGGATTTAGGATGTCCAGGGAGTGCCCCTCTTGCATCCAGGGCAGAACAACTCCCATCCAGAGGCAGAGAAAGGAGAGGTGGGAGGTGCAGCCAGGAAATTTACCAGCAGCTTAAATGCAGTGTGGTCAGCCCCAGGCCAGGAGTGGGAAGAGCAGCCTCCTGGAGATCAGCACTGGCAGTGTCTGGGAAGTTTTTCTGGACTCTGTGCCTGATGTTCGGAGAAGAAACACTGCAGCCTTGATTTAGGGCTGCCCTGGAGCTTTTAATCTTAATTTGTCATTTCACTATAATAAATCTGCACAGTGCCATATGATATCTGTACCAAATTTTAGGCAATTACTGGTGCTGGTATATTTTTAAGCTGAGAGAAAACAAAACTGAAGTGCTGAAGGATATGTTGCCGCCAGACATAAGGGAGATAAAGAATAATTACATGCTGAGCTCAAGTGACATTTCATGGGCTATTATGAAAAGAACTGCAAATGCATTATGAATTTTTGGATGTGCTCCTCCTCTACCTCCTCATCTCCAGTAATCACTTTTTCCTGTACATGTGTACTCTCTCACACGTACTGTTTTTAGAGAAAATTTTCAGAAAGTCCAAACACGAAACCTGAGTCATCCTTCAGTTTGGGGCTGGATTTGAACTTTTTACCTAGTAGTCAAAACCCCCCCTGCCTTGAATATACTGTCGCCTTGTTTGAGTCCATCAGGTTCCACAAAGAGGCCATTTTTGTTGCAGAGGCATGAGCACACTGCGGTGGGATTAATCATAAACCTGGGCCTGTGAGTGTCTGTGCATGTGAATGATGCTTTCTGTGAGCTGAGCTGTGGCCAAGAACAAAGTAAGGCCTAAACCTCAGAAAGCAGCCTCTGTGCTCTCCTTTAAATGCACTAATTCATCCCTGGGCAAAAGGGACTAGAACATACCAAGAAGGTCTCCTGAGGACCTGCTGCTGTTTTCATCGTGACAAACGCACAAGGCGAGGTCTTATATCAGATGTACTGTGCTCTCTATTGACAGGTTTGGAAAATTATGACACTTTCCAGAAACTTCCTGCTTTTCAGGTTGATGAAATATTTCATCTCCAAATGGCATGTAGCTGTGTGTATGAGTCTGTAATTTCACATCAAGCAGAGGAAGAATGAAGAAAAACTCCAGCAAAATCCCATCCTTTCGCCTGTGCTCAAATCTGAGTGTGAATTGACATTGCAAGGGTAAAGTGACAAAAAATGTCATATCTTGACAATGTTCCTGAGTTTCCAGTCTATGGGGAAAGCTGGAGCTCGCTGGCCATGTTATGCTATAGATAAAACTTCCTACCCTGTGATTCACAATGTGGTAGTCCTGCTTTAACAACCCACTCAACCACTGAGGAACCTCAAAAGTAACCTTGGAAAAATCAGCTCCGTGAGGTCATGGGCTGAATTAGGGCTGAAATATTGTGCTACACCAAAAGGAAAAATAAATAAATAAATAAACAAAAGTAAAAAAATAATTCTGGCTAAACCCAGAAAACGAGTGTGATCACAATATCCAGTGAAACAATACTCATTTTTGCTTTCCTGGAACAAATAGGCAAGATACTTAAGCAGTTTCTTGAATAGCAACATTTAGAAAATGTAAGAAGATAATGCTACCCCAAGGACGTCTTTTGACACATTATTTCTGGAAGGTTTCATAATGTGTCACCACTTGCTCCTCTTCCTACATGGAACAATTAAGTTTGCAGATTTAAATGCACATATAGTTCAGCAGACCAAGTTACATGGAAAAGAAGTTTTGCATCACCTCTTACGTAAAGGGGCTCTTCATGCCTTTCTTAGACATTTCTTGCCCTGATTGTGATGAATTGTGTCAGGACTAAGCATCCTCCTTCACTAACCTCTGCTGCCAGATCGTGTTACCTGCTCCGGGAATGTAAACATGAGGCTTCTCCCGTGGTTCACCCTGCAGGCCAGGAGGAACATAACGCAGCAAATAGACAGTTTCTGGCATTTAATTTCAAGTCAAAATCCTGCTCCAGATAATAAGGAAGAGATTTATATGGTTGTGCTACTTGTTTTGTTTTTTTTTTTTTATTTTCAGTGAGGAAAGTGTCAACTTCCATTCCTGTTACAACTGTAGATGATTTCATAGCACTTTAGTTTTCTTTATGCTTCAGAAGGCAATGATTATGAGACATTGTTCAGTGAACTTGGTTTCCAGGAGCTCAGTAAAACTACTCTAAACATTATGAATTAATTTGATAGCTGATTAAAGCTGATCAGAATAAATTCATTTAAACTGCGTACGGAGGTCACACACTTTTCTGAATAACGTGTGGTGTGATTTTTGCAGCAGCTAATGGGCATTTATCATTATGATTGAATGATTGAGTCTTCTGCATCAAGATGAGAATAATCGCCTGGAATAACACTCATTCTTTTTGATACTTAAATAGCCAAGCTCTTATTTCAGCTTAAGTAAAAAGGAAATAAATTGGTAACAATGATGTTTCTGGAATAACTGTTTGAATCTGATTTAGGGCTTTTTTAAAATTGTTCTTCTAAGGTGAGGTCAATTTCCCTCTGTGGTTTGAGCTTTCTCTTTTTTTTAAAAACCTGTGTGACCTTTATTATCAAAGACTGTATGTGTAGCTCTTAAGCAGTAATGAATTTGTTCTCATACTGTATTCCAAGGCTGACCAAACCTACTTCAGTGTCAGGGATCTCCTTAAAGAATATGCAGCAAAATTCAATTAATGCAGAACACCACCACACTTTTAATGTATGTTTATTCAGATTTTATGTGATAAACTGTGCTTCTCAGGAACTCAGCTATATATACCCAGCTAAAGGAATTCTCCTAACACCAAATAAATACATGCTTCAGCCACCATAGTCATAAAAGGCCTCTTCATAGCAGTCAGAAAGCTCACACAGTCCCCACTGAAGGCAAGAAAAATAAATTCACTTGAGCCTTGCACCTACCCCACCCCAGTGAATGGCAAAGCAGAGGAAACCAGCATCTTACCTAAAGCATTAAGGCATCAGGACTCTCTGATTAGAGTACAAGACAGTCTGTAGATACTTTTAATTTACTTTGAAGCATCTCCACTGATATGAATTATAGTTGTGGAGTGTGAGGGAGAAGGAGGCAGTCCCTTAGTTTGCCACCTCTGGAACCACGTAGGGTTTAAAGGTTAAAACCCAACACCACAAGATGCAGCTGCCAGGGCTTGATTCTGAGGCAGTGGAGCCATGGCTAAAACACTGTTTTGGAAGGACATTTTGCTCCACCTTTAGTTTTTCTAAATTTACAGCATGTCATTTCAAGTCTATAAAGGGCTGAGAAGGAGTTCAAGGAGGCATACAGTCTATTCCCATACACTGAGATTAGCTAAAGTTATTTAAGCCTCCCCAGACAGGTATTTCCCTGTCACAGGGTAGTGGTTCCTACTATGAGATGTGTCTGCCTCCCCTTTAATGCATGATACAACAGCCAGCATTCCCTCTGAGAGTTTGCAAATGACTGTAGAGCAGAGTAATTGTTTTCTGTATCTTCTGTAAAACAATGCAGTGTTAATTTATAACATAGTTTTAAATTGGTGCTCTGCCAACCCCCAGGATCTTTTCTGCCACTTTGACTCATGGTGGTTGCTTAACCCCCATTTGGTACTTATGAATTCTGCTAGGCTGAATTCCTTCCTGGATTTTGAAAAACTTCTTTGTTGATATAATTTTGAATTCTGACTCTGTCGTTGAAAGCACTTTCACCTATTAATATGCTTTAGCTTCAGAACTAATAAGTAGTAAATAAATAAATAAATAAATGAAAAATGGGAGAACAGGGAAAATTCCCCACAATAATCAGACTGATGAAGAAATCATGCTCACATTCAAGAGGAAAGTTTTTAGTTGTTTTTCTGGATTACTAGATTTCTTGGTGAATGATAAAGTGGAAAACAGAGCGAGAACATAGGTGGAAGTATGTGCACCTGTGAGAGGAGATGTGAGATTCCCACATGGATGCAGGGAAAAAAAAAGCTAAAACATAAGTAGAGAAGCCACTGTGATATCCTCAAGGAAAAGAAGCCCTTTGTCAAGGGTTTTGAGCAAAGCTTTTGAATCTAGAAATAATCAAGGGAATGATACATGGTACAACCTTTATAAACAAGTACTAGTGGAGTGTCATTACTTAGTTCTACCTTTTTAACCCTCCCTATAGGAGGCCAAACTTTTAAATCCTAACACTTTGGTTCAAAGAGGCTTTACAGAATGTGAATTTCCTTTGTGACTAGGGAGAAGGTCACAGCAGTGATTACAGTGAGTGGAAACTCACTACAGGCTACTGCGGAAAGGTCCTTTGGTGTAACTCACATGCAGCCAATTAAATCAAAGTTCATCAGCCAAAGGTGTGAAATGAGGGCTCTGTGATCTTCACATACGACATGGCCACAGCTGGAATAAGAGTCTGACAGTCTAGTAAAACCAACCTGGGCTGGGTCCTGCTGTATTTGTTAACACCCTCACCTCCTGGAGTATGCCACTGTGCTATCCTGCTTGGTTCTCTCTCCATTGTCCTTAGCATTAATTTGGGGATTAGTTTTTATTTCTGAGCTGGTTATGCAACAGAATTTCTTTCCTGATTCTCGAAGGGCATCAAGTTAATGAGTTGCATCCTTGTCAGCTCTCACTTGAGCTCTTTCTTGCTGGATTTTCCTGGACTTTCCGCTATCTTACATGGTCTGAATTTTATTTTTGCCCTGGAAATATTATAAGACATTTAGTTTTCCTTGTGGTTCATTTTTACTGCTACTGGCATTGTGATAGGTATTGCTACCTGCTGCAAATAGTGCAGAACACCAATTTTAACCATTAATATTTGATTGCATATGTTGCTGGGATGATGGGAAATGGTAAATTTCCTCATAGCAACAATAAAATACAGAGCCTGAACTGCAGGGTGTTACGCCTGTCCTTTTGAGAGGCTCAGGCTTTAAGGCTGATCCACTCCTGCATCCTTCCAAGAGTCCTTGGGGTTACACCACCCTAAGCATGTGTAATGATAACACAGTCACCTGGGAGCATTAAGATCTCCAGATGTTTAGGAGTTTGTCTTTTAATCTTATCCTAGCTCGGGTCTTTGCCATCACTGGTGGATTATCCTTTAAACTTTTGCTGCTTCCAGAAAATGTCAGTCTTTGCCTTCTGAATTTTCTGTGAAAAGCCTTTGACGAAAAATAGAAGAATGTTGCTGATATTAAAACAACAGAGACCACTATTAGTTTTACCTTTCTGTCTCCCTTGGTCCACAGCCTCACCTGTCTTGTGAGGGTGGCTGATGAGTTCCTGCAAACAGCCCCAGGGCTCTCATACACCCCAAGTTTCCAACCCAAATCTTCCTGCTGCTTTTATTATAGATGGTTGTTGGTGGTGCTGCTGGTGCCCTCAGTCTCCAGCTGTTTCTCCACACTGGAATGAAATGACAGAAGTATTTATTCTCTCCTAATGAGAGTTCAGCTTCCTCATTTCTTAGGCTCTGTTTTGCAGAGGTAATATGAGAATCAACATAAACAATTTCTTCTTTTTTTCCCCAGTTCTTTAATTTCTGCACCTGTCCAACTTCTTGTACCATCATGTGGCAAGCTAGACCATGGAATTAGCAGTCAGCAAAGTTTATTTTGGGATAAATAAAAAGGGCTATTTTTTCAGAACAAGGAGATTCCATATGCCAGACTTGCTCAGGTGCATGAGCAGATGTACAGGTACAGCAGATGGAACCACGCACAAGGTGCAGATGGGTGTCAAAGAGGCAGGCAGAAAGACTAATGCAGAATTACTGCCTTGGCCTTATGGCAGTTTACTTAGGTAGTTTCCTTCTGCCCTCCTGCATGAGAACTTCCAATTAACATTTCTACCACATACTTTAATTGCTGCATTCCTGGCTTCAGGCTATTTTCCCCTGCTTGCAGCTTTCTTAAAATATGAAACTGTGATTTCATAAACATGCAATTTAGATATTCAGTGTGTAGCCCCTTTTTAAGGTGTAGAAGTTGTAAACTTGTGAGCTTTCCTTGGAGTCCATTTGTGCAACTTGCAAGCACATAAAAATCACTGATCTGAGTACGAAATGACCCTTTGTACTTTATAAGATTTAGGACCCTCAAATTACAGGTGTTGAGCTAGGCAATAACCCAGCTAATTAGTAGTATTTAAATAATTGATTAGACAGAGAAGGTTTTGACCTGTTATCACGTAAAGCTTCCTTTGAAGTGCAGAATTGTTCTCTTGTGCTTATCCCAGCTTCTTGCCAAAACTGGATGCAATCACAGTCCTCTGTGGCTGCCGCTCAATGACTGTGCAGTTTTCTTTTTGGGGGCAGGGGAGTGTGACACAAATTCTGATTCTCTCTTTTTTTTTCACACCCATGATGCAACTAACCTTAGTGCCACCTGCAAAGTTGTCTTAAATTTCTGGAGAAATTTATACTATAAGATTCTCTTCTTTTTCTCTGTCTTCTTAAAGGAAAATAAACTAAACTTCCTGAGCATAATAGAATTACTACTTTCTGTTGATTCTACTCTAATTCGGGTTTCTTTGTCTTTATCTAGTCCTGTAATGCTGACTTTGAAAAGTTGCACAATGATGCAGGAAATCTATTCCTCTTTTCTTCCTGGCACATTGATGCTTCTGCTTCAGGAAGGCATTAACAAAGCATTAAAAAGGAGTCATTGCTCATAAGTCAAGAGAAATGCTTGGTACAAGTGGAATGTCTCAGTTTTAAATCATTGTTTTGTATTATTGTTTATCAGGTCCTTTCTTAATCTTCTGCCATCAACAAAGCAACCTATAGAACAGTTTTAGCATTTGCAAAAACTGCTTCACACCTAGAAACAGGAAAAAATAATCTGTGAAATTTCTATTTACTGATAAAACCAGAGTACGGGTTTGAATCAGGATGAACACATTGCTGAATATATTAAGCAATGAAAGAGAACTTGCAGCTGACCAGGTTTGCTAATAGATACCTCTGCAGCTTGTGCAAGTAACTGCAAATAGGCATAAACATTAAGAGAAAAAACCCCATCTTCTTGAAAGACCGAGAAGGTTAATGAGTTAGCCTTCCATTTTCTGGCTACAAAGTGAAGTAATTAAAAGGTATGTAAGTGAATACTATGAGCTGGTGTTCATTTCAGAGATGAAGAGATGATGTCAGATACTGAATGGTACATTAGTATAGATGTGACCTGCTATTCTAATCAATTATCTTTTCTTCACATCATCATCATGGCTAGGCTTCGC
>VZRE01017721.1:0-44574 GCA_013396775.1 Cephalopterus ornatus
TCGCGAAGCCTAGCCATGATGATGACCATAAGCTAACTAGGTTTGAATGGCTGGGCTGACAATGATGTAGCCCACCAGCAGACAACCTTGACTCAGTTCTTCCAAACTTTGTTGTTTATCTGCAGCAATATGGTGAATCTCAGGATTTCCTGGCCCCGATTGTGCCTGTCCTCAGCTCATGTTGGGATGAGAGGTGGTGCCCTTTCTGCTCCTTACTCATAGGGTTTTGTGAGGAGAAAAGAGGAGGAAAATGAGAAGGATGTTCCAGGTAGGTCACCAGCCAGGGTGATGGTAAGTTCACATGATGGAGCATGTTTCGGTTTGTACCTGAAGCTCATAATGAGAATGAAAAAATTACTTCAATATAAAATTTATCAGATGTACTGTGCATATTTTCTGGTAGGGAAGCTGAAAATATATTAAAGAAGTGTCCCCAGAGGAGGCTGTTTTCAGAATTCTTAATGGTTAGATATTAATATATAGTTTGTTCATAAAGAGCTCCTTCAGTCTTTTTTTCTCTTGATGTATAAAATCCTTGTTGTTTTGATCAGTGATACAAATAATGCAATACAATTTCTGTTCTCTGGATAGCTGAATATATCTTAGGATCCAAATAATGTCTCAGGTGTTCATCACTATAAAGGTGAGATTGATTCATCAAAAATATTCAGCAAAATCAATTTAACTGTGCTTTTCTCATGAAATTTCCTGTCCTTTAGTAGAATCAGTCCTTCAAATGTCCTCTATATAAAGAAAAACAGCTTTAAACCAAATTGAACACGGTGCTAATCAAATTACAAAGAAGTTTTATTAAAGAACTGAACTTTTAATGATAAGGCCTCAATTGATTTGTCTTTCCAAGTAATAATTAAAAAAGTAGGACTTTGGTACTTTTCCATACAGTTAACTTGACTTCTTTTACTATTATTTTTTAGGCAGGAAAAAATTGAAAATGTAGTAAATAACATTAGAATATATTTGATAATGTTAAAAGGTTGACCTGATTGCACATTATGGACTAAATGTTATATTTTCATTTAAATAGCAGTGTTATTAAATATGAAGTTAACAGATCAAACTAGGCAATGGTTGCAGATATATTAACTATTTCAGTATTCTTTTTTTAGTTGTTAAAAATTACTAACGTGACAATTTGTAAACTGTAGTAACTTAAGTGTATAGATTTAGAGTTTGTTGTGAGTTTTTCTGTTTGTCTGTTTGTTTTATAAAAGTAGACTTATTTCAAGGTGAAGATAAACAAAGAACATTAGAGTCCTCAGTGTTCAATTTTGTTGTGGATTTTCAAGAAAATGTTAACAACATGTTTCTCTAATTTTATTGATAACAAGATTTATGCGAAATACAAATAATGTAGAAAAGATAGAGTTTAAGTAAATATGATTATAAAAGACTAAAGTTAAATAACTGCAGTACAACTGGTATTATCTAGTAGAATTAAAAGCCTAGTGACTTTAAATATATACTTTATATCTGTGGATAATGTTATGGAACTAAGTGACAAGTTGTAGAAGAAATTATAGCAAGGGAAAAGAACTAATGAGTGAATTGCATCTAATATTCATTTGAGAGTTGATTAAACAAGTTATAGAGTGGTAGTTGAAAAACAGACTGTTCTTGTTAACATACAGCCTTAAAAGAAAGTGTTATTTGTACTAGGGCTATTTTATGTTTTCCTTATGCACTGGAAAAAGCAACTGTGCACATCATGCCCAAGATTCCCAGTTTGGGGTAGGGAGGTAAACAGAATATGAATGGAGGAGGATCATTTTTATGTAGCTCTTGTACTTATCACATACTAAAACAAACAAAACTGGAAAAAAACAAACAAACAAGAACCCCCCAAAAAACCCCAAATCAAACAAACAAAAAAACCCACCACAAACAAAAAACCCCACAACTAACCCAGCACTAAAAAAAACCCCACCAAACAAAAAACCAACACATTTCTGCAATCTCAGCCTGTCATGACAATACATATTTTAAAAAAAAAAAATCAAATTTAATTCTGTTAAATAGTAAGGATCATTTAGAGTAGACAAAAAAAGAGTATTTTCTATGACTTGGGAGTCATCAGAGTACATTTTGTACGTGGCATGAACTTATCTGGCATACGTTTTATCACACTGTATTGTTTCTTTCTTAGTTCTCAGTTTTAAATTAATATATTTGATAAGAAATGAAATTTGCTTGTGTGAACCTGATACGAAATTTAGAAAGAAAAATTTTGGCAATGTTAGAAGAGGTTGAAATTCTGAATGTAAAAATTTCTTTTTTTTTTTTTTTATACACACACAAACAAGAACAAGAAGAAAATTTGTAAATAAATAAGGTAGAAGTTGAATCCCTACACTTTTGAGGTTAGTTTATCTTTTATATGTGGAAACAAACTGGAATGTAGAGTTCTTCCATCTTTGGAGAGTGTCTTGCACTGTTCTGGCTCTTGTGCCCCCCCTTGGTGCCTTTGACTTCAGAAACTGTGCAGCTCTGGGAATTAGGCTGTGCCATGTAAGCTGGAAAGTACCTGAGCATTGAAGGAAATACCACATCTAGGAGCAAGCTACCTAGACACCCTGAAATCTTCTCTCAATCTGGAGATGTCCCCTCCTTTCTACTCCATAGAAATGAGGACACTAAAAACTGCAGATCTGGAAACCTTAAAAGCCGTGGCTTGAAGGATGGTTCCCTGTCTGTCCAGACCCCTTAATGCACAGCTACTGTAGCCATGGCTCCTGGGCTCTGCTGCAGGGTGCTGCTCCTGCTTCTAGTCATCTAAATTAATTTCACAGTGGAGGACTGATACCCGCTGATCCAGAATGCTCATCTCAGTTAAACTGCACATAGCTGAGGTTCAACATAAGAAACTAATGCACTTAATTTCATTTGAAGCACATGTCAGTGTTGAAGCCTGCTTTAAAACACTGTTGTCTTCTTAACTGGTAAATACGGACAACTAAACTATTCAAAGCCCTACTCCTTTGAAGATTCATGGTTGTGCATAGGTTCAGACAATTAGTAGTCTTGCTGAAATCAATCAAACTGCTGACTTTCATCCTGGCTTCTCTGAAGACAATTTCAAATTTTCCAAGGCCAGGCTGCTTTCAAAGTATTTTGTGGGCTGCATGCTGGCTAATAATACAAAGGGATACAACCCTTGTGAAACTAGATGGATTTTTTATCATGGAAGTGTGTTTTGGTTTTCTTTTGCTTTCTAAAGATATTGTGATATTTTGTAACATCAAATAAACCTATTGAGAGGAAGGCTCTGGTCCAACTTCCATCTTTTTTTGATTTTGTAACCTGTACTGCACCTTGCTTGTTGTTTCTTTTTAACAGTTTAACTCTTGGTGTTTTATACAGGGATTTTTTTTTCATGTGTCCTTGTAGTAAAAGATGTGTTTCCTACCATGGAAAATGACTCTGACATCACATTATGGCCAAATAGATAACTCAGATTCTTCAGTACAAAGTCCCTGTTCTTGTTGATACCATTGTTACTACTTATTCTCATTCTATGTCTTTCTCTTCAGTTAGCCTTGTAAGGTGAGACTTTGTCCAAATTCTTCTACATTTGGATTATACCTCATTTGTTGAGGTACCCTTTTTTGTTTCATCTCTGAAAATGTTACATCTGTGCTACATATGTTACATATCACCTCTGAAACAGGCCTTTTACAGTCTGGATTTGCTGTCATGTTTAAAACTCCTGAAATAGGCCTTGGTTCCCTTCCTGTAAATGAAATAATATGTCCACCCTATCTTGCAAGTTCTATTCCCAGGAATAAGACTTATATTTAAGTGCTTGTGGCAAGTCATCCCATTCAGTGCTCTATTGGATATCTCCAAGACCTCTATCAGTTATACAGCCGTACTGCAACTTGTTGATCTTTATTCTTTGTGCATAAATACACTGTAAAGTATGTTCCTTTCAGACCATCTTCTAGTACTCATGACCACTATATCATCTTCAGCTTATCATGTGGGGAATGTCGCAGACATTTGACCAGAAGTTTTGTGATGAAGTAGCTTGCAATATAACTTCTAATCTGATTTTGCTCCAAAGGTGAAAATTAGATTTTTCACTACCAAAATTTATGCATCATGTTGTACATGTCTACTTGATCGTAATCACTGTCTCTGTCATGTCTCTTTTAATTACTAAAAAGAAACTCTGGCTATGCACCGGCATTTGTCCTCATGCTGCTTTACAAAATGACTGCACGAGCACTACATCATTTTAGCATTCAGGGATGGGAGTTTTATTTACAGTTTTCTTCATCAAACACTTCAGGACACAAGCCCACAAGCTTCTGTATGTACCTACTTCAGATAGGTAGTTGATCATTACTCTAAATAATTTCTTTCATATGCTTTAATCAGAGTAATTTGTTTCTCCTTCCACCTGCCCCTCTGCAAAACACAAGTAACAACTTGTTAGTAATTTTGTGAGTACAAATTTACTTTAGAGTTGTCACACTAGACTGCAGATGCACTCAAAGCTGTCTCAGGTGCTACAATGATGCAGACTTTCTGGTGGGAGAAAGAATTCTAAATCTGATTCCCCAATGCATTCCACACAGTAAAATGTTTCTAGTGCAAACTGGCTTCCTACGTGTTTAGTCCCTTAAAATATACCTTGATAAATATTAAACTATGTCTATGGAGATTCATCTCTCACTTTCACTTGGTGATAATTGTGCTCAGAAGTCACATAATTCTATGCTGCTTAGAAGTGCAAGAGTCTAGATTAACTACACTTCAAGTAACGTTTGCTTTATGGAATTCTTGCTTATACTAGGCATTTACAAATAGAATTTAAAATTAAGCCCTTGCTTAATGTTTCTGGAACCCAGCACTGTGACAACGATTCCACTAAATCAGACTTCAACACCTAGCTAGAAGTTTGTCTACTAGCATTGCTGAAATAAGGTAGTCAGACAGCAGCTGCTGTCTTACATCTGCAGTGCAAAGCTTTGTCTATTTAAAAAAATCACACTACAAACTTCAGCTGTTTGATTTCAAGCGTAAACTGTTTGTTCTTTTCTTTTACTGGAGCAGTTATGGAATCGGAGCATAAACTTTTCATATCCTTTGTTGTTGACTGTGGGACATTATTTTTGCCGTTATGATATTTTCCACTGCATATGTGGAAAGATCGTAAGACTTGTAATTGATTTGTCTTTTCCTCTGTCTTGAGTGCTGGTAAGTTTTACCTTAAGTTTGTGAATTGTTCTGTATGAGTGAATGTCATATTTTTAAACTTTTACCTGAACAGATAGACTAGCCTTGATAACTACAGGCATCTTTCAATATTAGCTCTGAAAACCTGATGTAGCAGAGCCCTAAGCACCCGTCTTCCATTAAACAGCCTTTCCAACACTGGATTAGTCAACACTTGTTTGACCTTTGGTTTTAGTTATAAAAGTAAATAAATAAATCATCTTTGTTATCTCTTTAGCTCACTTTATTCAAAATTGAAATCAAGCCTTTTATGGGTTATTATAAAGCTTCAAGCAACTTTTACATAAAGAATTTCTTGCTGAGTTCTAGTTAATGTTAAACCATATAAAATTTCTCTCTCTTTTTTTCCCCATCTTTTTCTTATCTTTTTTTCTGCCCTTTCACTGACAGCTCTCAATACTGAATGAAGTTTGATTCTGCATCTGTCACAAAATATTTTGTTCTGAATACTAAACAGCCCTTGAAAGTACTGTGCTCAAGTTTTCCAGATTTTTCTTTCCCTGCTAAGCATTTGGCAGCAGTACTGGGTTGAAAACATCATGCTCCATGAATCTTTCAGTGACTGAAAACACGAAAAGACTATTTGTTTATAATATTACATGATTTTTTTAACAAAAAATATGTTTCCAGGCAGGAAGCTGTAAGTGCAGCTAGTATTCTGACCATCTGCATACTGCAATATTTCCAGGTAGGTGCCTCTTCTCCACTTGCACTTCTGTTGCATTGACAATGCTCTCAGGGCACATGGTATGATTTTTGAGTTGATCCTCTGCAGGGCCAGGAGTTTTACTTTGATGATCGTTGTGGGTGCCTTCCAACTAAGGCTAATATTTGATTCTGTCATTTTCTGTAGAGAGTAAGGCTTTTACAGAATTAGGACTTAAAGTAAGCAGAGTTCTTGTTTAGGTACATGTAGAAATATTCAAGAGAAATGCGGGCAAAAAGAAAAATAGAAAGAAAATTCCAAACCAAGTGCATGAGTTCTTATTCCCTCTTTCATTTAACGCCCCTATAAAGAGTGATGCATAAATATTATGGTAAGAGGTATATTTAAATGCTGTTAATCGACAGAATAAGTGTCCTTTAATTATAAATTAATAATTTATATTTTTCTATTTCCAAATTATCATGAAGATTTAGTGAATTTATTGTTTCTTGTTCTTTACAGATCAGGTGTTATTATAAATTCTAATGGAAATCCTTCCCAGAAAACAAGAAGTGTTACCAATTCCCACACTGAATTTTAGTTTGATTTAGCAGGATGTGCAATACCTCAAACGGTGCCTAAGGTCTTTAAGTCTTTTAGAGGTATACATACATGTGATATGTGTATACACTATTTGATTTGTATTGACTCTGGGGAAATGTGCTGCAGATTTATTACCTTTAATTAAATGCTTTTCTGTCATAAAGTGTACTGTGGATTAGAATCAAACCGGAATTATTTTAGCAAATCAAAAGATTGTGGTCTTAATTATGAGGCTGGAAACTGGGCGATGAAGAGAAAAATTAAATAGCAAAATTATCAGTATTTAACGAGAAGAATGCATCCTGGCTGCCCTGGTATGTCTCATCCAACATTACTGAGATCTGATCTAGATAAATTTTTAACTTGGGGATGTCTATTGCTGTTTAATACTGAGCCCTAAGGTTTTGTTGGACAATTGTTGAGAAGCTCCCTTTTAGCTAGCCTCAGTCTGTCTGCCTGGGGTTTTCTCATAAATTCTGGGTTCTCTATCCCCACCTCTTTTCCAAGAGGGGTTTATAGGTCCCTTAGTTTCCAGCTTTTCATCTTTTGTGTTCAGTTGCTAGGAATGCAGTTCTGGTGGTTCTATTTTTCTTGTTAGGTTTGTTTCCTCTGAGCAGCACTGGTACACAGACAGACGTGGTAGCTGAGCCGTTCTCCATCAACAGAAACAGAGAATTCAAGGCTTATCTCAGTAATTTTACATTATTGCAATAATTTTAATAGAGGAATAATACCATAAGTATATGGTTAACACACCATATATAATAAAACGGATAAAACCATGGATAAAATCATGGCCTTTCTAAGCCATTAATTTTCAGCGTAGCCTTAGCGGAAAATGCACCACTTCGAAATGTATTCCAAGGAGCTGATTGTTGCAGATGGCTGTAGTGGGCATGGACATTCTATCTAGGATTTTTAAGTGTCTTTCCATGCTGACAACCATTAACAAGCAGATTAATTTGTGACTTAATTGTAAGAGGTTACCAAATAGCACGGCCTTCAGCCTGTCTTTCCAAGTACAACCTGCTACAGAACAATTATTTTGGCCAGCGCACAGGAGGAACTGGAAGCATCATCTCATTTGTGATGCTGGGATCAGTCTGTGGTGATCCTACAAGCCTTGCTTAATTAATCCAATTTTGGCTTTAGACTTCTATCTCTGTTTGGCACAGCAAATGCAGCTGTGCTGTGAATTTTACTGGAAGCAGACATAACTGTGCTATGTGCTCAGAAGGTTTTCATGCTGAATATTTATTCTTTTGACTCATTTCATAGTTAATATGTGCAGACACTTGTGGCAGTTGCTACTTGCTGACTGATTGGCACAATTAATTTCCATGTTCCAGTTGAGCTACAATCCTGAAATACAGTTTGCTCATTCATTACGGGCTATTGCACATAAATGAGAAAAAAAAAAATCTTTCAATTGAAAACTGACCTTTCCATCAGAAATTGTCAAACCTCTGGCTGGAATTTTTAAATATTCAGGGGCCCTTCTACATGTTCAATGGGTAGCGATTTTGAGAAACAGATACATATCTTCTGAAGGGACTAAGAAGCACAGAACACAATTTAGACTAATGAATTTGGAGATTCAATGTTGTTAAATTTACAGAGAATTCCAGTCTCTATTTTACATTTTTCCTTCTCCTACAGAGCACTCCACTTCTGTTAAGAAAAAAAAGAACAATACTTGTCATCAGTGACTTACTTCTGAGAGAAACAGAGAGCCCAATATACCAACTGGAACAAACTCATATGAAAGACTGCTTCCTCCTTAGGACCTGGGTAAGGAATGTCACCAAGAAAGTCTCCAGCCTGGTGTGATTGTCATCCATTACTCTTTCATCAGGTGGGCAGTGATGAAGTCACAGCAAGAAGTCTGAGGACTATCAGTAGAGACCTCAGCCTCTTGGGATGACTAGCTGAGGGATCACAGGAGCACAAGCAGTGTTCTGCTCTATCCTGTCAGTTACAGGGAATGATGAGGGAAGAAACATGGAAATCATACAGATGAATGCATGGTCAGAGCCTGCTGTTACCCACAGAATTTTGGGGCTTTATGATCATGGGTCAGTTTACACAGCACCAGGCCTGCTGGTGACAGACCTGCTACACCTGTCTGGAGGAGGGAAAAAAAGATCCTTGCTCAGGAGTTAGAAGGTTTCACAGAGAGAGTTTAAAACTAGTTCTTGAAGTAAGGAGTGGAGGTCAGCAGAACTGCTACCTTGACCTTTCAGAAGGCAGAGTGTGACCTGTTTAGGCAACTGGTTGACAGAGTCTCATGGGAAGGCATTCCTGAAGGGCAAAGGAGTCCAGGAAGGCTGGACATTCTCTAAAGGAAAAATTAAAGGTGCAGAAGCAGGGTATCCCTGTATGCCAAAAGATGAGCCAGTAAGGAAAAAGACTGGCCTGACCGAACAGAAGGCTTTGGTTGGAACTCAGGGAGGGGGAAAAAAGAGAGCGTATCACCTTTGGAAGAAGAGGCAGGCAGCTCGGGACTGCTACAAGAATATTGTGAGGTTATGCAGGAAGAAAATTAGAAGGGCTGAAGTGCAGCTAGAACTTAATTTGGCTGCTGCTGTAAAAGCAAGAAAATTGTTTTATTTTATTGTTTCAAGAAAATTGATAATATATCAACAACAAAAGGAGGCCAAGGAAAATCTTCACTTCATCCTTCATTGTATGCACAGGGAAATATAGTGACAAAGGTGCAGGAAAAGGCTGAGGTACTTAATGCCTTCCTTGCCTCAATCTTTAATAGTAAGACCAATTCTTCTTAGGATACGCACGACCTGAGCTTTAAGACAGGAATGAGAAGCAGAATGAAGCCCGCAAATACAAGAAGAAATTGTCAGGGACACAGTTACACCAAATGGAGGCACATGTGTCTATGGAGTTGGATAGGATCCAATCAAGTGTTCTGAGGGAGCTGGTGTAAGTGCTTATTGAGTCACTTTCCACCATTTAAATATCCATACATAACAGTCCAGGCTGACTGGGGAGGTCCCAGTTGCCTGGAGGTTAGCCTATGAGATGTCCATCTACTAGAAAGATTGGAAGGAGGATCCTGGGAACTACAGGCCTATCAGCCTGATCTCAGTGCAAAGGAAAGTTGTGGAGAAGACCATTTTTAGTGTCATTATGTAACACATGCTGGACAACCAGGGGACCAGGCCCAGCCAGCATGGGTTTATGAAAGGCAGGTCCTTCTTGACCAACCTGATCATCTTCTCTGACAGGGTGACCCACTTAGTGGATGAGGGAAAGGCTGTGGATGTTGGGATGTTGTCTACCTGGACTTTAGTAAGGCCTTTGACACTGTTTCTCACAGGATTCTGGAGAAATTGGCTGCTCATGGCTTGCACAGGTGTACTCATCGTTCGGCAAAAAGCTATCTAGATGGCTAGGCCGAGGGAGTGGTGGGGAATGGAGTTACGTGCAGCTGGCAGCTGATCACTAGTGGTATTCCACAGGGCTCAGTCCTGGGGCCAGCCCTGTTTAATGTCTTTATTGACAATCTGGGAGAGGGGATTTGTTTGCACCCTCAGTCAGTTTGCAGGTGATGTCAAGTTGGCAAGAGTGTTGATCTGCTGGAGTGTAGGAAGGCTCTGCAGAGGGATCTGGATAGACTGGATAAATGGGTCAAGGCCAATTGTGTGAGGTTTAACAAGACCATGTGCCAGCTCTTACCACTGAGTCTCTTTTGAGTACCCAGCCTGGAAAGCTGCCTGCCTGGTAGAAAAGGATCTGGGAGTGCTGGTTGACAGTGGCTGAACATGAATCAGCGGAGTGCGTGGGTGGCCAGGAAGGCCAGTAACATCCTGGACTGTATTAGAAATACAATCTGGTTGTATTTGGCTATTGCCCTGGCCAAAAGGACCAGGGCAGTGATTGTTTCCCTGTACTCGGCCCTGGTGAGGCTGCCTGTCAGGTCCCATATTCAGTTTTGGGCCCCTCTCTACAGGAAAGACATTGAGATGCTGGAGTGTGTCCAGAGAAGGGCAACAGAGCTGGTGAAGGGTCTCGAGCACAAGTTTTATGAGGAGCAGATGAGAGAGCTGGGCATGTTTAGGCTGGATAAAAGGAGGCTGAGGGGAGACTTTATAGCTCTCTGTGACTACCTGAAAGGAGGTTATGGAAAAGTGAGGATCAGACTCTTCTTCCAAGTAAAAAGTGACAGATTGAGAGGAAACGGCCTCAAGTTGTGCTAGTTGAGGTTTAGGTTGGATATTAGGAAAAAATTTTTCACTGAAAGGATGATCACCATGGAAGTGGTGGAGTCACCACTCCTAGAAGTGTTTAAAATCATGTGCATACGGCACCTGGGTACATGGTGTATTGGTGAACATGGTGGTATTAGGTTAACAATTGGAACAGATAATTTTACGGGCCTTTTCCAAACATACTAATTCTATTATTCTGTGAATATTAAAAACATTTCTTAGGTGCTGTGTCTTGGCTCTAAGCAGGGCTTATTGAAACACAATCTTGTGCTAATGCAGCTTTCTGATTTCTAGATATGGTGATTCATTTCTTTTCAACCTAGAACATAGACAGGGCTTATCGTGTTTCTCCTTATACAATGTATGTTGTTTACAGATTTTACAAAGGAATAGTAATGCTAGTTTACAACTACAGCAGTCATGTTTTGCTGGTGCTTCCTGCATGGTGAAAACAGAGAGGAAACTCTGGAAGATTGTAGGGAAAACTTGAAAATAAGTTATCAGATGCTATTGGTTCATTGCTCTGAAATCAAATATCTCTTGCATTTAGGAGAGGATGAAGTAGATGGCAGTTGTGTGAAACCAAAGGAACGATCAAATAATAATTTATAATAATTTTATTTGATCCGAATTTTGAAACCTTGATATTATGAACTGTTACTCTTTTGTGGTCTTCATTAATAATTGGAGTTTCTACTGATCAGTGTTCTTTTGAGCCAGACAGTCCATACAAGGACAAAAATTCTATCTAATGGACTGTGGGAAGTGAATGGTTTACCCATAGTTTCATTTAGTTCATGAACGTGTGTCTACTCCAGCTTATTACATAACAGAAACCACCTTAAAACTGTAACAGCTGCAGAACAAAAGTTCTAAATGTGCCTAAGTCCCTGAAACTGATTTTAAATACATTATTTTACTCATAAACATAGTATATATACTGAGAAATTTTCCTCCTTGATCACTTGGAAGAGTTAATCCTCTTATTACTTAATTACTAAAGAAAAAATACTTAAATGTTTTAATTCACACTTCTTCTAATTAATATAATTACAGAGATAATGTGATACAGTTACACAGAAGATGTAATAGGTTATGTAAACAGAAAATTATACCCATCACATGAAATCTAATCAAAATCAAGACCATAGGCCATGTCATTGTTTAAACAAAATACATTCTTAATATAGCACAAATGAAATCTCTGCATTGCGACACAACACACAGGAATGATTAAACCAGAGTTAAACAAGGAGATACAGTACTGTATAGAGTATGTAGTGTACTGCAAATCTCTAGGATAGAAATAAGCAGCCAAATGAGTTTTTAAGGAGGCGCAGGCAGCATTTAGATTTAAAACATATTAAAAGTTTACAGGGAATTTTGAACCTAATAAAAATACTATTGAATAATAATAATAAAAATATGCAATATCAAGTAAATAAAATATGCCTTTCTGTCTTGCTTTTGTGAGATGGTGACTTAGACATACCAACATGGGTATGTCTATGGGTATGAGAATATTTCACTCTGTAAACCAAAAGAATCTCAATTATTAACAACGTCTGGGTAACACATATACCAAAGTTACTACATCTTTATGAAAATCTCTTAGAGTTTTATGCTTACTACATAATTATATATTCCAAGGATATAGTTTCCATTTTACTATTTTTTAGTTTATAGTTATTACTCTTTGCTAACGTTTTTTGGGGTTTTTTTCAGGAGAGGTAATGTTAAATTGGAAATTGGATCTGAAAGAGTTTTTCAGTCCATCCTGCTCTTCCACAAAATATAGATTGATTTCTGGGCAGCATGATCTCAAGCTCCACCCACTTGCGGTGTTCTCTGGCTTCCTGATAATTTCCAGATCTTTGCAAATGAGTCATTCCTCCTACATCTAACTGGGTTCTGGGTTGTTGTAGTAATTCTTACTATTGTTGGTTAGAGATGACAGTTGGTATCTCTGTTGTTAAGGCTAGCACCTGAAAGAAGATGCTTTGACTGAGAAGAAAGTAATAATAAAAAAGTATTTGAAAGATATCAAATAGAAGATAGGTTGGATATAGTCTGAACTAGGATAAAAATGCAGTAAAATTTTTAGCACAGTTCTTTGTAGTATTTTTCTCCTGCTTGTCTCAGTCAACTAGTAATTCTTAACACATCTCAGTGCTAGGATTGTAAGGGTGCTTTTTGCATCAGTTAGTTGTCATAGTAGCTCACAAAAGAGGCCTGACTATTGCAAAGGTTATGTATTAGATGCAAAATGATCAAGGTGAAAAAAAGGCTAAAGATCATTCAGAGAATAACTGAAAACTGAGCTTAGGGGGTACTGAGAAGAACGAAGCATTGATCACCACCTCTAGACAGTTTTGTCCAGAGAAAACTGAAAACAGGAAAACATGTAGTGCTAGAAACTATTGTTAAAGTTAGTAGAAGAGGAAACTGTATAATCTGGGGACTCAACATCCCTCATATGTTGTAGAAATCATGTGGAGTGAATCTGTAAAAGGCACCAAGAGCACCGAGATGTTGTTTTGCCTGAAAGACCTTCCACATAGGGAAGACCCACTGCAGATGTTTTATGCTCAGCAGCTGTGGGTTTTTCCAATGTCTGGAAGCAACAAATAGCAGCGCTGATAATTACAGGTCTAAAGAGAAGTGCAGACCATGCTGAAGGCTAATTGATCAGAACCTGAAGATGTCACATAATTAGCAGAATGAATTTAAAGATCTAAAACTGTATGTGATTATAATAATTATCAACATTTATGCATGTGTTGTAGAGAGGAAAGGAACAGGTTGGAGTTGTTCCTTTATAAGCCTCTGACGTGGATGAGTTGGAATTTACTCTTTTTAGTGTCTTGCATTGTGTGCTGCAAGTCAACCGGAAAGCAGACAGTGGATTAAGAAATACCTTTCCATGTTGCCAGAGGTTATGTATGGTTTTTATATACCATTAAAAACACTCATTCAGTGCTTCAACTGACTTTAAAACGATAATCTGTACTATGTAAGAGCTCCTAAAATTTAGTTTTGGAAGTTATATCAACATTAGGAAGTTATATCAACACTCAGGAAGGATATTGAGGTGCTGGAGAAGGTCCAGATAGGAGCAACAAGGCTCGTGAAGGGACTGGAGCACAAGTCCTGTGAGGAGAGGCTGAGGGAGCTGGGGTTGTTTAGCCTGGAGAAGAGAAGGCTCAGGGGAGACCTCATCTCTCTCTACAACTCTCTGAAAGGAGGCTGTAGCCAGGTGGGAGTCAGTCTCTTCTCCCAGCCAACCAACAGTAGGACGCGAGGGCACGGTCTTAAGCTCTGCCAGGGGAGGTTTAGGTTGGATATTAGGAAGAAATTTTTTATAGAGAGAGTAATCAGACATTGGAATGGGCTGCCCAGGGAAGTGGTGGATTCACCATCTCTGGAGGTTTTTAAGCTGAGACTGGATGTGGCACTTAGTGCCATGGTCTAGTAACCACGGTGGTGTTGAATCAACGGTTGGACTTGATGACCTCAGAAGATGATCTCCAACCTGGTTGATTCTACGATATGACTCAATTTTATGAATAATTTACTAAACTACCTTTCACCTTAAATCACCAATCTCAGCCCAGGTCATCTCAGATCTTAACAGAAGTGCACAGTGAATAAATTTTTAGTAGCTTCTTATGGAGGAATGATAGTGTGTCCATGTTCCACTCTTCTAGACAGACTCAGTACAGATATCAAAAATGGTTCAAACTAGTAGGACCAAAATATGCCTGTTATTCTGAAAACAAGTGCTCATTTCAGGGTTCAAATAGTCCAGCAGACAAATATTTGCTCCATTCTTTTAGAGAAGTGTAGCTACAAGTACTGTTAGAATGACTCAAGAAATAAATTCTCATAGTACAAAAGACTTATTTAAGGAATTGTATAAAGTGTTATTTATATCCTTAACTCAATGCAACTACATCCCTTTTCCTTGTGACTTCAGGGGGTACAATGTATTGTTTAAAAACACTTAGACTGTCTTAGGTCTTCAATGTCTAAACTTTTCAGTTAGTTTCCTTGCAGCCCTATTCTCTGAGTTTTCCCTCATTTTCAAGAAAGATGGTTAAAATTTTTTCTGTCTAGTGCTCATTAGTGCAGATAATATTTGGACTTGCTAAAAATATGTCATCTCATTTCCTGCATTCTTTTATCTCTGAATTTTCATTTATCATGTTCCCATTTTTTTCAAATTACATGCATTAATTTTCTGCCTACTCCCTTGACTCTTCTTAATATATCTCTTTGCTTTTCTCTGCCCGTTTCTTTCTAATACTCTTGTTCCAATTTTATTTGGTGATATTGTTTTCCTACACAACATAACTTACCATGAAGACCAAAAATTCCTCAAAATACTTATGACACTGTTTTGAAATATGTTTTGGAACAGCAAGTCTTTTACAGTTTCGGATTCTGTACATATTCTGACTAAAGGTGTAACTTATATGATACAAATTGATGTAATGAGCCACATTTCTTAATGTTGGTATGAGATTTTTTTAATATGAACTGACTTTGGTCAGCATTAATGCAATGGCAAAATTTGCAACTAGTTTGTTAGCAACTTCCCCCAAAATAAAAATAGTTTTTCCAAATTCCTGTTGACCTTTCTTGATAGAAAAAGAAAAAATTAAAATCTGGCAACCTCTGGTGATCTGAGCATTGTGTCTCTGTAGTCTCTCAAAACCAGTTTAACTAATACAAAGGCACCTCGAGTGGGAGGTTCTTTGAAAATATTTACTGTATCCTAAAAAATGACATCCCATTCTTTGTCTTTTTGATTTGTGACTTTTTGATGTGACCTTGAAATTTATCTGATCTCACTTTTGGCTGGAATCTAATGGAACACTTCTCTTAGGAACAGAAACCATTTTGCGATTCTGTGGCATTGAAACTACAGCACTGTAGTTAAAAGAAATCAACCAACCAACCAAAAGAACCTTGAAACCCTCACCAAAATTGTTTTTGTAGATTTATTGAAATTCTTTCACGCTGACATTGAGAATAAATACATTCAGTTCAGACCTATTATAAGAATAAAACAGTGATGATTTATAGCGAGGGTGGAGGTCTTCACATATGGTATATTACATGCACTTGAGGACTTCTATTGGACATCTACAGTTCCTTGGTACTATAATGGGTTTGGATTAAGTAACTTTTTATTTAAATTTAACATTATCTTTATTCTTTTGAGGGCTCATGTTTTGTTGATTATAGACAGTTAAGAGGTTAGTCACTTGTTTTTTATTTGCTGTATCATATTGGGCTACAGCAAATAATTTTTTGGACAGTCCTCATTTTCATTCTTTCAGCCAAATAATATGATTGAAAAGAAAAATTGTTGTGTTTACTTTTGCTTTCAAAGGTTCTGTTGTGTAGTCGAATGCTGATGTCAGGTATTGCTCAAATACACAAAAGTGACATTGCAGAGACCAAGATAATCTTTTTTTTTCAGATAGTACTATATGCTTGGTACAGGTATTTTTCGTTATACAAAATAGATTATCTGGTAATATTTTAAGATTTTAGATATTTTCTGACCAACATAGTCTTTTGTATACTGAAAAATATCGTAGATTTTTTTGTCAGTTTGAGGGCTTTTATTTTTTTTATTGTGGGACTGAGGGGAGACAAGTGTAATGGTTTCTCCTTTCTCTGGTTTATAGGATAATCTTTGATTAGAATTAGGCAATAAAAGAATTAAGCACAAATAATACAATTACTAGAGCAAAACAACATCAGTAGAAACAAAGATATTAACAAATTGACCCAGGGCTGAATAGCTTCATTTTGCTCTTTATTAAACTTTGTGTTCACTGTAATTGCTTTTCCATCTTTTTAGTTGGAAAAAAAAAATAAAATTGAAGATTTATAAAGGGACATATTTTGGTAATATGATATACAAGGAAATGGATGGTTATGTGTTATGTCTGATATTACTGACTGCTGCAGTTGTCACTCAAAGGGTAAATTTCTTTCCTCCTCAAACAAAGCTGTAGTAAATGAACCTGGGGAGATATTTCCTTGTAAGGTTTAATTGGGTTTGCTTGCATAGAACGTAAATTTAATTTAAATAATTGAATAAAAGAGGACTGAAACAGGGCTAATAGAGACCTGTTCCTTTTGCTCTCAAGAGAGAGAATTTAATCCTTTGTTTGACTAACAGACAGTGTTTGCAGCTGAGATGAAACTCTGTCCTGCAATCATAGCTACATTATCTAGCTCAACTATATTCTTTTTGATTTATGCAGCTGTGGTTGTGCTAAAACTAATAAAAAAATCTTAAATCACCATCTATGGCTAAGTCCAACAGTTTCTCTTAATATCTCTTCACTTATAGAAGAATATTTGAAAGGCAATTAGAAGGAGCATATCCAAATACAATACATGGAAGCTGTTCCCTTTTTTGGTTTTCTTAAAATGGATTTTTATCTTACTCTTTCAAAATGATTCTTCAGGATAATAAGAGGGGTGTTCTTCCCAGCTTCCATAAAAATTTACTATCTTTCATGCATTTATCCCTATGGTACAGGAATTGACAGTGTTTCTTGTTAACTTGGTATTGGTTGCATTTTGAACAGAATAAACACTAGGCTGAAAACTTAGTTTTGTATTATCCCAGGAGATGCATGTATCATTAAATTAACAGGGCACACTGTCAGAATTTCATTGTAAAAGGACCCTAGGAAATATTGTAGATTAGCTGATCAATAGTCTAGATAACTATCAATGTGAATCAAAAATTTTTCTGTTTCTCATTGTTTTAGTAACTTAAAAATATAACAGCTGAAAAAAAGAATAAAGAGTAGGTTTATGAAATTATGTTAGTATAGTTGACCTGAAAAGAGTGTATTTAGTAGAAAACAGAAGAAATAAAAGGAATGAAAAAAGGAAGAACAACATGGGACAAATATCAGAGAATGGAACCTTGTCAAAAGCTTTTTGAAAATCCAAATTATTTATATCAAATAATCAATGATCATTAATGCCTTCAAAGTAATCAGTTAGATTTTGGGGGGATTACTACCTATGAAAGCCATGTGCAGCATTAGGAAATATTTCAGACTTATTTATACATCTATTAATTTTAGAATAATAATTCTTAGCTATTTTCCTGATGGTTATTCAATTGTTATGCAGTAGACCCCTAAGTCATTGCAGACTTTTTCAAGATTTTTCTCTCTTCAATTCAGTTTTTTATTCCTCTTGCCACAGAGTCTGATTAGAGCACTAGTTTATATGCTACAATAGTTTATATACTGACCTGGTAACTCAGCAACTTCATACTAGACTTCCTTCGCTCTTGAACAAATTGCCTGGTCCTGACAACTGTTACTGTTAAATTTATTAATTTGCACCAGAATCTCTTCTAGTGACGTTTTTTTATTAAAAGAAAAAAAACCAGATTTCTCAATTTTATCCCTTACGAAGAAGGTAACCTTCCTGACCTTCTCCACAGAGAACACTGATGAAAAGATTCCCTTATCTTTTCTGCAATGGACTTCTCTTTCTTTAGTGCTCCTTTTGTACTTTGATAATCTATTGGCCCCACTGACTGTACAGTTGTCCTACTTCTTCTGTTCTTGAAAACATTTTTATCTTAAGGTGTTACCTGACTTGCTGTACTGTAGGTTTACATTTAACCTGCTAGCTTTTTTTTTTCGTATGTGAAAGTGAATGACAATTTTTATCCTTTCAGACTGTTCATTTATTATCCTGAAATTTAAAATTAATTTGGTTATTTTTTTTTAATTATTGACAAAACTTTATTCAAATATTCCAATGTGTATTGATCACCACTCTACATACGCACCCCAGCAGGCATCTGAAAGTTTTGTACAATGTCAGTCTTAAAATTTATGAAATGGAAATTTGGAAAAACCTAATAATCAAGAAT
Source organism: Cephalopterus ornatus (assembly GCA_013396775.1). Lineage (NCBI taxonomy): Eukaryota > Metazoa > Chordata > Aves > Passeriformes > Cotingidae > Cephalopterus > Cephalopterus ornatus. The sequence goes on from VZRE01017721.1 coordinate 18,668, forward strand.
CTGTGATAGACATGCATGAGTTAGTAATGGGTCACTGAGATGTACAAAATCAGAACTTGTTTTTGTCAAATTTTAATAATAGATGGGCACTGAACAGTGATTTCATGATTTTACTTCCAGGTAGTTTTTAACATGCATGATTTTTTCCTTTTATTTCAATTTATCCATAATACCTCAGTTTCTTCTTGGTAAAATTTTCATCTTTATAATGAGCCATACCCTTAAGTTCTTGTCCAGATATGGCTCTTTGTACCTATTATTTTATACTATGAAGTCTGACACGACTTCTTTCATCCAGTATGTGTCTGGGGTATTTAATTTCAGTGGTATTCTAAAATACAGGTCTTTTCAGCATAAATGCTGTTAAGCACATTAGTAAAGATTTAGATAGGAATAGAAATTATGAGCAGTATAAATTTCCAGTGTATTTTGAGGGCATTCATTTTAAATAATTTTTTTTTCTAGTGATATTTTCTGGCTGCACATTTGCAATGTTTATTTTATTCTGTAGTTGTTTGCAGATGGTGTTACATAATGTTTCTACAGTTATCTTTCTAGTGCAAACAATCATTGTAAAAACTAAAGAATTTAACAGTATAAAATGTAACTTACTCATCTTAGTACATATCTTACATACATCTTAATAACTGAAGGTGACAATGTTTAGGATAAGTATATCTTGTTGACACTTAAAAGTGTACAATTTTCTCATATCATTTTCATTATGCAGCTAAGCTAAATTGATTCTAAATTGGTGCTATGAAAAAACTATTTACCTCTTCCTTTCCCCCCCTTTTATATAGCAAAATGTAAGAGTTTTATCTGGGAGGAAAATACCATTGCTACTATAATTTGCTTGTTTAGATTTGTGACTATGCTGAGGAAGTGCCTATCATATGCTTTAGGCATCATTGTCAAATTACTTTTCAGGAAGTTAAAAAAATCAGCAGTTTTACCACATCTGCAGCCCAACCAATCAAAGCCAGTAAAGACTGTGTTTGTTGGTAGTTGTTAATAATGATGTATCTGTTTGCAAGACCAGGGGTGTAAATTATAGATTTTAGAGCACACCTTTCTCAGGTGTCTCTCTTATTTTTTCTGTTTCTTAATCAGAATGAAATGTCAAAGAAATCTCAATATGTACCTGGTTTGCTGTTTTGTTTTTGTTATTGTTTTTTTCTAATTACATTTTTCGCGGTCATTGAAATTAGCTATAAACTACCAAGAATGAGTTGCAGCAGAGGGACTCTCAACAAATGTCATTGGAATCTCAGGGACTAGAACCTCTAGGGACCAGAATAAAAACAAAGGCATTATATTCAGTAAAAGACAGAATGAAGCTCCCAAATAAATATAGTATAGAGTATGCCATGGATAGATCTTAGTTGGTATGTGTAGAAATACCTGGGAATTTTGCCTGTAGTTACACCACGTATGAATTATCAACTCTTTCTGCACTTGCGAAATAAAAATCATTTATAGTTTGACATTTTCTATATTAGTACAATGAGAGGCTGTCACATACACCTGCTTACAGTCCTATACAAAAATAAATGCGCAATTAAAAGTAATTTATATCCAAAAATCCTCTATTAGGCTCAAAAAAGAAACATTTGACTGTTCAAGAGCATGGTTTGTTTCTTGAGCTAAAGGTAAAGCTCTGCACAATCACAGTATGCAGGAAATCTTTCATACTTGATCTGTAGTTCATTTCTTATCCAGTCCCAGTCTGCTATTATTCTTCACCCAATGTTCTGGGGCTAAGATCAGCATTGATTTCCATTTTTTGCACTTCCATCAACTGTATATGGAGTGGTCCACATAAAAAAAATCAACTATGAATTTCATCATTCAATGGCACTTTTCTTATGGACTAGATATAAGATGGCTCACTTCTCCCATATCACAAGTTTTAAATAAAATCAAATGTTTGGGGATATTGCTATGCAGAAAGGATTTTTTCCCCCTTCATTCTAGCTATTTGGTGAGAAACCAACCTTTTATACCTCCTATGGAAATTTCTTCCCATACTCCTGTACAGTTTATCTTCCTACGCGGAAGATTTTTTTTTTACTTGGGGGGAGAGCAGGGAAAATAATTAAATCTTTTAAATAAAAAGCAGTACTCAGAAAACCAGATAACAAAAACCGAGGTTTATTGTATTTGACCTTTATATTATAAAGACAAGACAGTTTTCAGAACTGATACTCAATAAGAATTTTTTCCCTGGAAAAAAAAAATGTAATTAGAGCTATCTGAACCTAACATAATATGTGACAGGCAAATGCATGGCAATTTAAAATAATACAGGTTTAATCCTATCTGAGCAACCTTTCTTCCAGGCACATCAAGTTCAAAATGTATTCATTTGTATTAATTGACTGTTTTAGACAATCGAGAAGTGGGGAAATAGCAGTGAAGAGCACAATACCTTCTTGCCTGTCCCTTAGGAGGTACAGAGTCAATAGCAGTTTTAAAACCTTATTAAAAGACAGTTCTTACAATGTGCAGCTACTAGCTGAACAAGTCTGTTGGATGACAGAACATATGACAGTAAAATCATCAGCATAAAAATTTTTCATTTGTGTGAAACTCTTTAATGTGACTTCTCCTTTCCAAATTTATGCTCACAGGAAATGTAGCTAGTTCTGGGATGTAAGGAAGAATGTAAAGGCATAAAGCATTCAGGTAAAGAAAAATTATACTGGAAAGATTAAAAAAGAAGAGTCTATGTAGTCTGCTGGAAATTAGTTGTCATCATACTGGAATGATGCTGGGTAAGAAAGCATGATGAACTGCCACTGAAGTGCACCTGAGTTTGGCATCATACTGTTTCATCAACATTGATTTCCCTTAGATAACAGTGCATTTTGAAACTCAAGAGAAACTTTAGGGATATAAATGAAGGGGGAAAATATACAGTGAGAAAAAGTAAGTAGTAAATACATGAACTCCATATATTTAGTGAGCAGGAATGTTTTACGTCTGTTGCTTTATATATGCCCCTTTTATAGAGGTGTTACTAGCTTGCACAGAATAATTAGAGAGTGGAGTATTTTGTGTTTTAATTCTTGCCTGAAGCCCACAGTTTGCAGCTGCTTTATACATGAAGAGAGAATCATATTCTGCTGTTTGAAGTAGTCATTTTTCAGAACAGCACTGGCTGTGGGTGACAAGTAAACAGAAACATGGAATATTTCTTGTCGGAAGCATTGGAGATTGAAATTTCTTTGCCATATAGTCCCTTAACAGAAAGAGTGAAAATAAATATATGTAGACTTTTTATGGTTCTTTAAGGTTATCTGCTTCTTTCTAAATCATAACCTGATTAATTTCAGGATTTCTAGGAATGTTATTGTCATCTTAAGGTGAAGAAAGTTATGCCATCACCTAAAGTGACAACTTTGTTTTGTTAATGGAAACCCTAAAGATGTGTTCATTTTAGTGGTATATGATATAATTACTCATACATGATTAAGGAAGAAGGAAACAATATGATCATAGCTATTCTATAACACACTAAATAGGACTTCTGTATATCCCTGAGCAGCAATACAGCTTTTTAGAAAAAAAAAGAAGCTATCCCATCAGACATTATTAGCAGTGTCAGTGACAGAGAATCAATTGGAATCACTGCTAAATTGTTTCTATGATTAGTTTCTTATCATAAAAAATGTGTGCTGTGTTGCTAGTTTGAATTTGTATGGCTTGGTTTTCCAGATCTTACATCTTTGTTGTGTCCTTGGGGGCTGGACTCATAAAAGTTTTGTCCTGCTGTAGATACAGACTGAGATCAATTCACTACTTAACCTTGCACTTGGTAATCTTAAGTAGCTTGACCCACTTCCTTCATGATAGGGCATATTGTTCAACTCTATAGGTTATCATTCATTCCAGTGAGACAAGTGAGTCTAGCTAGAGAAACCAAAAGAAACTGAAAATTGATCAATAAATAGGAGTCTTATTTACTCTCTCTCCCTCTTCTCCTTTCTCTGAAAAATAATAATCTACCCTATTAATCTGTTTTCAGTTAGAATAGCATCTATTTTCCCCAAATTATTTTAATAATTAATTCACCTGGTGTAACTTTAGCCAAATGTATTATAATAGGAGGATAATATATACAGTACTTTCAACGTATTTGATCTCTGTTCTTGCAAAACCTAATACTAACCCCTGTTAAAAAGGAGTTTGTGGGGGTCATAGTAGTCTTTTTTTTAGTTGTGGAGGACAAAAAGGAATGACGTTGTCATCTTAATTTTTAAGAAAGAGTTTCTGAATGCAGATACCAAATGATAAGAGACATGAAATAATTCTGATTCAATTGCTTGAGCCCAGACAAATGGTAACTTCTGTATTTTTTTTCATTAGCCACCTGAGGATGTAAGGAACTGCACACTTAGAATCACAAAATCACAGAATATGCTGAGTTGGGAGGGACCCATCAGGATCATTGAGTCCAGCTACTGGCCCTACACAGGACACCCCATGATTCACACCATGTGTCTCAGACCATTGTCTGAACATTTCTTGAATTCATACACTCAGACTTGGTGCTGTGACCACTTCCTGGGGAGCCTATTCCAGTGCTCAACCATCCTTTGAGTGAAAAACCTTTTCCCAATATCTAACCTTAACGTTCCCGAACATGCCATTCCTCGAGTTCTGTCAGTGGCCATGACAGTGAAAAGAGCTGCGTGATTTGTGTCACTTGGAGTTCCTGGGTATCTTACACAGGTTTCCAAATTTTTCACTGAATGCGTGTGGCCTGAACATTGTGTTTGCAAAGCTTTTATCGGGCTCCTGAGGTTCACCATAAGACATCCCATTACAACTGCCTTGCCTGAAAATTTCAAATGGAGAGTGAAGTTGCAGTGCAAAGCTGAATGTCTCCATTTTGAATTGCTGTCTTTGCAAGATCCATTTCCTTTAAATGATTCTCTGTGAGTGGACTGGACATATTTCAAAAGCTTTCAATTTCTCTTTATTTTTCACAGGGGTTATGTTTTTATTAATGGTTGGAGAAATGTCTGTAAAATACAAATTTTTGTCTCAGAAAACTGTCTTCTAGTACATCCTGTGGAAAGAAAACAGAAGGATGTTCCTTCCACAACTTACTGTAAGCTTCCTATTACAGTGTCATTTTTGCAAAATGCCAGCTATGATAAACTCCATAAAGTGATGACTCATATTAATGAAGAGACTCCAAGTACATGAGAGCCAATCAACATCTTCACTTAACCTGCTTCACTATGAACGGCAGCTAAGCAACTCTGCTTTAAACTATCTTTCTTGTGTATTTTTCAGTGCAAAATCATAAGCACTAAAATATTCAACTTACGTCTTTCTTTCAATGTGACAGACGAAAATAAAGGAAGTCTCCTAATGAAAATTTTTCAACATGCTATTAGTAAGACAAGAGTTAAAAGATAATTTTTATTAGACTTCTTGTTGACAAGTAAAAAATCTTAGAGAGAAGTGCTTAACTTTTTTTCTCTTTCTCTAGAAAAAAATTTCCCTATCTGTTTTTATCCACAGTTTTGACAACAAAAGACTACTAGCTGACTCCAAATAAGAAAACTACCTGTAGCTGTAAGGCAGTAAAATATAATAATGTAGCAAATTTACTCCTAGAGCTTTTTTCTACAATGGTGCTGTCTAAGTATAACAGTTGTCAAGAGAATTAAAGCAGTATTTGCATTATATAAAGAGCAAAACACATTAAAAAATATAGTGTGTTCTAGGAGAGAGATTATTGTTGGGATTTCAACATTTTTGTATTGGCAATTCTGCTCATCCCTTTGCGGCATGGTGTGACTACCACTGACAACCTTAAATACAAAATACACTTTGCATTGGAAAGTAATTTCAAACTTCAAGATTGATTCAGGTACCTCATAGAAAGCTCTTCTTTGAAAAGTGAGAGGGAATTCCAAACAGGACTTAATTACACTATATATATTACAGAGTACTTTTTACTATTACTAGACATATTGCAGAGTACTATGGAGTAAGCTTTTTATTGTAATGAAATATCCTTCTTAAAGATTCCCTTTTCTCTAAATGGCTTCAGAATTTTCTAGCTATACTTTTCGCTCCTTCTGTGCTTAGTGCCTGTTGTCGATTACATTCTGCAACAAAAATCAGAAACACTAATGGAGCTAATGGTAAGTATTAAAAAGGAAATAGTATCCAGGAAAGGCAACCATTGATCTGCTCCAAACTCCTTCGGAAAATAGCATGGAGATGTTTCAGAATAAATGAAATCTAGCTAGGAAGCTTCACTTAATGCCTGTTCATCTTTGTATTCTGTACATATCTGAAAAACCTCTGGAACAATCTAGATTTCTGTCCATTTGCAGTACTAATACAGATCTTGCTTTTTTGTTTCTGCAATAGAAAATTATTATGCTGTATATATCTGAGGTGTGTATGTATTATTTCATAATGATGTTAACAAAAGCTAGAAGGAAGGGTTGAAATAGATCTCCATTATTCCTTTGAAATTATTGTATGAGAGTTTTAAGGAATTTCTATAATCTCACATCTCAGACATCCATAGTTTTACTAATGTAATATAGCTGCCAAGTACAAAGATTAAGATACAACATACACAGTTTTTTCTCAACAACATATTATAAGACTGTTGGATGTGAATAGAAAGACACAACTTTTCTATTTTACTGTTATTACTATCAGTATTTAGTCCGTTAGCATGGTTGTGTTTAAAACTTAACTACATCAGGAACTTTACAAGTTCGTGGGAAAAAATCCCTCTTTGGTACTGTTATTAATCAAAATAGGGAAAAAAAAAGTAAGAAATGGAGATACAGACAGATTTTTAATTTCAGGGGTGGGTTACACTGCATATGTTTTGCAGAAGGAGGTTTTGATGATGGAATGGAGGAAAAGTAGCTTGGCAAGGCTTGCTTGATGTAAAATATATCAATATAGTTTTATAAAAGACAGCATCCAGTTCGAGTAAAGGAAAACAACAGATTCCTTGTTGGAAATAACCTGCAGTTTCCTCACTTTTTTGAAAGAAAAAAGGATCAATAGCTTTGAGTTCTGTCATACTGCTTTGTATTGAGGTTTGCAAGGGCCTGCAGATACCATAAAATTAGATTTAGAGGGAATTTTGCCTTCTGTATGAATTACGTAAAATGACATTTTGATTATATTCTATACAATAAGTGGAAAAATAAACTGAGAGAATGAAGGAGGTTGAGGCATACGTGTATAACTAAGCAGTGGAAATACTAGAGTGGTTGAGATGTGGAAGAGGGAGTTGAAGAGGATTGTCAGATTTTGTTGTTTGATCTTGATAGCAGAGTATTCTGAGTGACCCACCACATGGCTCTGGTGAGTGAGACAATTTTAGTAAAAGTACATCACTTTTGTGAGTGCTGTAATTTTAGTAGGAAATCAGTGATTTTTCAGCTTGCTTTTGGCATCAGATCCTGAGGCTTTTAGTTTTAAATTAAAAAAAATCTCAAACTTCACTCTGCAAAGAAACATTTATAGGACTACAGACATGAGAAAGGAGGAAAAAGAATTAAAAACAATAAAGAAAAGACAAAACTTGAAAATAACCATGGAAAAGACACAAATTGCAGCAAGCAGACAGAAAGAAGAGGGGTAGATTCAGAAGGTAAAGACAGAAGTTGCTGTTGGACTCTGCTTGAATTATTTTATGCTACTATTCTAGTAACTTCAGATTCTCAGTCACTCTCACTTTCCAATACGTTTCCTTAATCTATGTGGTCAGAGTGAGGTGAAATCTGTAAAGGTCTTAGTTTGAATACACAGTATAATGCCTCCCCTATCCACTGCTCATCTAAAGGATGTTTTTAATGTGTTGATCTCAAACTGGTTCTATATTTCTTTTCCACTGATGTAATAGTATCTTCCTGAACTGCTTTAAGGGAATGTTTCACTAGATTCATACGGTTTAGTTTTACTGTTGAGTTTCTTTTTCAAGCTCTGTTTAACTAGTGAAAGATAGCAAATAGGGCCCTATAGCGATTATTATACCACTAGATATCTGTCCTTTTGTAATTTTGGGGGGAGGATGGAATAGGATTGAAGAGTGAGGTGTGAAATAAGGTTAAATTGCATCTGCTTTGTCCCCTCTGTTAAGCATACCTTATGAAGTTTAATTTCAGGTCCTAAACATCTACTTGTCAGCCATTCCACTCCCACTCTCTAAAATACTCTTCCTTTCATCAAGGGTTTGACAACTGCTACACAGCGTCTTTCTATGGTTTGGGGCTCCCCAGTGCAAAAGTGGTGTTAATAAGCTGAAGAAGGTGCCATGGAAGACCTCTAAGATGACTGGGAGTGCTGAACCACAAGACATGCAAAGAGAGGCCAGAGGAACTTGATTCATTTAGCCTGGCAAAGAACAAGCTCTGGGAGTGGGGAAAATCTAATCATAGCCTACCACCACATAAAGAAGGGCTGTAGAGCAGATAGAGCCAGATTCTTCTCAGACATCCACAGTTGAAGGGCAGAAGGTGGCAGTCCCAATCTGTAACAGCATCTAAGCGTGTAAGGAAAAAAGTTCTTCATTGTGGCTGACCCTTTTGGACACGCTGCCCAGAGATGTCTGGAGGTTTTCAAAACGCCTCTGGGTGAGGTTCAGAGAAACCTGGTCTACCTGTGAGGTTGCTTCAACTTGGAGAAGGCTGCTGTACTGAGTGGCATCCTGAGCCCCCTCCAATACTATATTTTATGTAGTACAAGTAGCACAAGTGTTACTGTTCCTTTGGGTGTGATAAGGATGGACTGCTGAAAATCATATTAAGTGTAATATTTGATATCTCGGTGGGTGGAAGGGCATTGTGTGGTTGAGCACATACATATATGTGGAGGGAGAGAATTAAAGATAAAAGGATTTTTGATCCTGTTACACTAAGATTTTTAGAAACCAATACCATTTTTTCCTGCTTTGTAATAGATAGTAATAACATATGTACAGGGGAAGGCTTGGAGTGAGAGCCGATATTATACGGTTCAGAGGACGTTGCTGATGCTCTTTCATCAAAAAAGAAACTTGGTGCATGTTGGTAATACAGAGGTAAAAGCATAGAAACTCAGATTAGCCTGACACCAGTTATTCTCACATAAATGGCTTTTTCAAGGGAAACCAGCAGTTCTCTGCTCCTAAGTGTAAGAATAGAGTAAATTTATGTTATTTGACCTGTTAGGAGACTGATATTCTCAACAGACATTGTCATATATGTGGAAAGTGAATGAATGTAGTGGGTCTCAACAGAGACCTGAGCGGGTATCACAAACATATGACAAACCTTATTCACTGTCTATACAATTTGCTCCAAATATAGATTAAATAAACTTTTTACAATGCCTCGTGACACCTGCTAAGTATAGAAGATGACTAGTAAACTATAGAAGATGACTGAATGACTATGAGCTCTGAACAAAAGTTCAATTACTTTTTCTTAAGAATATGTACTGTATTGGCCACATATATTCATGTTACTGTGATGCATAAAACAAAACTAATCAGATAATGTTAAAAATTAAGAACATTGGCATCTGGAGACTTCTATTTCATCAAAGTTTCTTAAGAAAGTCTGAGGAGATGTCATCAAATAGAGAAGATTTACTGAAGACATTTTCTTTCATACTGGCAATACAAAATATCTGACAATTTTATGTATTTTTATGAAGCTGTTTATGGAAGCTGCTTTGACAGGATTTATTTACCATTGTCTCTGTGTTCTTGTCATGCTATGTAACTTGAATTTACTTATGGAAGCTTATAGGTGTTAGTGGCAGGAATCAGAGGAGTTTTCAGGTTTCATGAAGTCAAGTTATAAAGAGGATTATAACTCTTCCCTCTCCTCACTCCAACCTCAGTTTCAGGAGCAAACATTATATCATATTTATGTGTGGCTAATGATGATTGCAGGGCATTATAGATCATTGCTTCTGGTGAATATTATGTATTGAATATGTTCTGAAGCCACCAGATTTCTTTATTTGGTTGGAACCAGATATGAACAGATCTACTGTAGCTAGTAAAAATAGGTAGAAGAATTGGCTAACATAGTTTAAGATTAATATTGCCTAATTCTCTGGGCTATTTGTAGGCAAAAAGAAAGCTTTCAGAACATGTTCCAATGTGACAACATGCAGTCATTTGGAACCCTGGATACCAGCACACAGCATGAAAACTTCCAGTCTGTGACAACTTGCTTTCTTAAGCCAACCGACTTTTCTGAAGCCAATTCCCTTCTTAAAAAGGAATGCAAGGATTTCCAGTTTCTGAAAGAAAGGTGCATTTCAAAACCTGCTACAAAAACAATTACCACTGATTTTTTTTCTCATTATAGTTTATACCAGTTTATGTCTCCTCACTTTCTATGTTCATATGAAATATTCTGCCTTTGTCTCCTGTACACAGTAAGTTATTGTAGTAGACCTTCCTTTGACATCAACTGATTGCCTCAAGCAACCATCAAGTACTCGTGCACATATGAGCCAATCCCAGCAACTGAGATACCACACGTAAGGAATTTTTTATTTATTAATCAATTTTCAAAAGTGATTATGTTACTTAGACTAAACCAATGGTGTTTATTCTGCTCAATGCTTTTTGGAAGGTTTTGCCTTCTGTGTTCTGTAAACACTATTATTTTATCCATTTGAGCAGTTGATTTAAGCTTAGGTAAGAGATGAAAAAGTTGATTTGAATGTGTTGGAGCATGCATAAATGTATGTCAAGTAATAGTTATTGAATTTTTCTGAAGGTTTGGTTATGTTTTATTTTTTTAACTAACCTTCAGATGCTTCTGTAAACTTCCTTGTCTGTGGATTCTGCAAATCTAGAGAAACTAAGTATACACGGAAATTTTTTCCTCTAATGAAAAATTTTCCTTGTACAAATTCAGAGGGCTAGATGACAATCAAAAACTCAAAATAACATAAATTTTTGACAGTATGACAATCAAGATTTGCTAGCTTAAGCTACTAAACGCTATGGTGTTTAAAGAAAAGAAGTAGTATTTTTTAATTAATTTTTTATTGCCTAACTCAAAAGTTTTGCTAATCTTTGCAGTACAAAAATGTAAGTAGTAAGGCTGAACAGACTATTATATGTCAACAGAGTAACAAACAGCTCACAGGAGCCTGTCCCAATATTAGATCTAATATTAGTTCTGTTGGGCTGTTTATTTTTTGTGTGCTTCAAGCTATGAGTTTTTATCCCAGTGCAAACACAATTCATTTTGGAAATATTTCTTGAGAATTCCTTTTTGTACTATCTTCTGCTCTTGCAGAAGCTGGCTATAAAACAAACAGAAGTGTTGTATGCTAGCTAGTTTAGCTAGCTAAGTCATTAATGTTTTATAGTATGAGATCAGCAGTTATCTTCTTCCAAGATTTCTTCCTTTATCCTCTCTGTTCTTATATGGATGTAAGAATTAACAGAAGTACATAGCAGCTTAAGACCTCTTGTCTTTTTCCTAATGATTCTGGTCGGATCTTTTTCCTAATGAGTCTGGTCTGGTTCATAATAAGGAAAAAATTATTAAAGGAAAGACCAATAGTCTTTTCCATTCATTATTTTGCTTAAAAAATTTTGTGTACTCTCCTTTCTGTCTCCAGAGTAAAGGCAGTCAGGAATTTCTCATTAGCTTAGGAGGAAACATGCAAACAAACAAACAAAACACTCAATAAAAAGACCCGAACAAACACACCCCCCCAACTGACTGCATTTATGAGTCTGGAATAAATGGCATAGGAAATTATTATAAATACTTTCCATGACAGTTACTTTAACAGTTATTCAGTTGATATTACTCTCTCTGTAGATATTTCAACACACTGTGAGAACTACTTTGCCATGTGTGTTCACTATTAAGTAACTGTAAGAAATTACATCTTGTAGTGCTTTGCCCACAGTATGCTAGTGGAACATATCCTTGCTTCAAGGCTTGATTTTAACCAGTTCCCTGATTTTCTGTATCACAGCACACTCAGTCCTCACCAGCAGTCCACAGGAAGGTTCCTTCTGTCCCATTCTGACACTGGGCTGTGAGTCTTTTTTTCTTTCTTTTTCTTTTTTTACTTCCCAATAGGTTTTCTGTTCACTTACTACACTCTGTAACCTCTGAATCTTCTGTCCCCAGGCTCTTAGCTCCTATCTAAAGCAAGAGCAAGCCTCAAGGAAATTCTTTTAACCCAGTCACTCTTTGTAAAAGAACTTAAAGGACAAACCGAGAGCAAATATGCTGTGTCTATCATAACTTTTCGTGTAGGTAGATGGAACAAGGAAGGAGAAGGAAATTACAGAAGTAAAGAAGTTAGAGAGAGAGTTGTATGCATTTATGGGGATTCAAATGTGTTGATGCCTTTAATAACTTTTTTACAACAAATTACAGGGAAATCTGGATAAGGCAATATGGTCTTCAATAAAGAAATTTCTGTAAATAAATTAAGAATTGAAGGAAGTGTGAATTAAAGGGAAATAATTCACAGATCACACTTCTTGATGTTAGATTTGGGTTTTTTTGAATGTTACAGAGGAAATTGTGTGATCTATAGAAAAATGTAGTTGGATGGCCTATGAAAAAAACTACCAAATGTAAACATAAAGGTAACCAAGATAAAAATGCCCTCTGTTATGAGACTTTATTGCTCTAAATGCTGAACCCTGAAATACCTTCTGCATTCTTCTTTCTTGTAAAGTGTAGCTTACCACTAGGAGAAAATTTCATCTTGCCTGCATTAGCCAGATCTATCTCAGTTTAGAGGTGTTTTAGTATGATCAACAGCCTGCATTCTGCCTTCCTATTATAGCAAAGTATCCAAGAGTAAAAAGTGAATGTGGCATTTTTGCTGCTTTCTCATAACTTGATTAATAGTAAATAGAATTAAGCTTGAAGAGTTTCAAAATGTTGTGCAAGAAACAGATGAGCCTAGGCAGATGAAAGCAACTGCAACAATAGGCATGAGCCAAATGACTCTCAGCTACTTTACACCCTGCCATTTGGCACAACGATCTAGTTGAATTTGACCACTGCAATAAGTTGCTGTACAATTCTTAAATGATAGTTACATCCTTTCTGTGGTGACTGGTCCAGTTAACAAATGTTCCTGGAGAATGAAAAACAGCTTTGAATATCTGTTAAAAAATCATTTCAGAACAGCCAAAAATCTAGAGACACTTTGTATGAACTTCCTCTCAAAAAAATGAAGATTCCTTCTACCCTGTGAAAAATCATGCTCAATTTAACCAGTTTTAGGCAAAAGCAAAAACAAGGTAAAAACACATGCAGAATTGATTAGGCTAATATTTTGAGATATCCTTTTTTTTCCTCCTTCAAAAAAATACAAGAGCCCCTATCCCACAGGCTCAATTCCTGATATATCTAACAGTAGAATCTGAGCTGCCTGGGTGCCAAAATAATGGGGAAGCTGTGAGTAGCTAGCTTTATCCCTGTTAGTTGTGTCATTCCCTCTCCTTCACTATGAAATTTCTAGGCATGCAGTTGGTATCCTGTACTGGTAATTCTGAGTAACTTCCAGTCTCTACTTCTTAGGGGCTTTATTCTAAACTCTAAGTATCTGATGATGCTGGTCTTTATGCTTTAGTTTAAATGTACTTTCATGCTGAGATTTTATGAGAGGTAGTTGCCTACTGTATCTCACCAGTACAGGTACCTGTACAGTGGCAATTATAATTTTCTTGCTGGTTACAGGGATGGACGAAACAAAAAAACCATGACACATTCACTTTAGAATTATACATCAAGTGAAAAGAATTGCACTGAGGCTGAGATGATCCCCAGAGCGTACCGGATCAGAATAGAAAAAGTGATAAAACCTTGCATCTTGTAAGTGTGAACAGCATTCTTATGATATATTCTGTTCTTCTTTGATAACTCCACTTTTATTTCCCCTTCCTACATATATAATTTATTGTTTTATAGTAGGTGGAAGCGTGATGTTGAATAATTTGTTTATATTTTCCAGGGGAATAATAAAATAGATTTCCTTCCTTTGTTTTACGAATAAGCAGTAATTTATGTTTTTAGCAGAATCTGAGTGACATGTAGAGAATTATGTATGATCTCCATCTATTGCAAAAACACCCATAAACAGTGCTCCAAAACCGGAATTCCATCGTCATTTGCAAGATTATATGCCAGCTGCAGTAGAAGCAGCATTCAGTTGATTTGTAGCAGGATTTGCAGCTAAGACTGTTACTTAACCAGGCAGAATCTGAGCCCTGCTCTGAGTGGCAAACTGCAATATCTCTAGTTCACACACTGCAGCTGTACTGGAGCTTACATCCTGCCTTTAAAATGCAGCATCTTAATACTGTAACTCAACTACTTACTTAGGTCTGTTCTTTAGGAAAATGCAGACTTAGGAACTCATTTATGCTTGAAATGCACCAGCTTCAAAAGTGATGGGATTCAATACAGTCAGTGAAAATAACTTGGTTCTTGAGTTTGAAATGCCCTTGTTGGGAAAAATCTTTTTAGCAGCTTGGAACTATTTGTCTCCTGACAAAGTTTGGAGTTTTCAGCCAGCTGAAGGCATGCCTTACTATAAAGTGATATGTTGCATAGAATTAATACTGAAACATATATGTATAGATAATACTAGGAAAACTGTGAGAGGGCCTCGCTGTATGTGATGAAAGGGATAATGGGAAGAAAACGTGAGCTATGCAGTAAACTGCAGTCTGCTTCATAAATAGAAATTGTCTGTCTACTATGAAAATTGGACTTTATAATTGTTTATATTACCCTTCAAATATACTGACTGCAGTAAAGAGAGACCAGTTGCTGATCCCATTCCTATTTTATTTAAGGTCTGTATTTTGGAATAAAGCTTTCCTACACTTTCACACTTTTTGTCACATCTACGCAAGACTTACAGCTGTATATTTAATTGATCTACAGTTAAACACCTTCTCTGAAGTGAAAAACATTCAGCCTTGATGTGTCTCTTCACAGCTTCTCTAGTAAATGCTGTTCAGATTCTGCTATGCAGTTCCCAAACTGACAGGCTACTACAGAGGAAGGATAAGGAATTTTTTTGCTAGTTCACAACTGAAGTTCTTATGAAGAAACTTGTGTATTCAGAAGAGAACTAAATTTAGCTTTCAAAGTATTCTCTATATACAGCAAACTCACAAATTCAAGCAGTTCAATGGAAATGGAGTATATATGGCTGGATGAATGTTTTCCGTTAATAGCTGTGTTTCGGTCGTTAAATTTGTTGAGTGGAAGTTGTCCCGTTATTTGGTCAGTCGCCATAGATCTATTAAGATTTTAGAAGCACCAGGTTAGATTGTAATAGGAGAATAGAGGCCATACAGAAAAAAAATGCCTGTCAGTATGTTAGAAAAAAAAAAAAAAGAAATCATGAAATGGAGGAAAACAACTCATACCTTCTCTTTCCCTCATAAATTTTTATTAGTTATTTATTAAATCAATATGGGTTAATAAAGTTATTTAAACATTTTTTTTCTAATATCTTTAAAGAAAGAGCAGTTTTCTTGGTCTCTGTTGACATGCTTCCCGTGCTGTGTGGGACAGATTCTGTCCTGCACTAAGAGCAAAACTTGGATTGTTTTCATATTAATCTTAATTAGGACAGCATTAATACCATATTGCTATTTAGGGGAGGAAAAAAAAGGAATGAAAAAAAAGTGGTGATAACAGCTTCTCAATGATTTGACAAATGCCTGGGAAGACGAAAAATTTTTAAGCAGTCCCTTGCGGTGTCAAACATTAATTCTCCCAGTCATAAGCATACTGAGTCTTTTCTGGTTTTAATCAGAGTTGCACACACTTCACACCTCCTTGGTGCTTTTGAAATTAAAACTGCATACAGATCCATCAAAGCAGGTATAAGACGGAACAAACATTTTGGGGCTTAGAATCCTTAACACTACCTTGTATATCCTTTTCTTTGTAAAGGGAAACATTATCTGCAGTGTCTGGGAGAAATATATGTGTTAGAGATGTTCCATTACCAGTTTTAGGGAGGATGGAGGACACTTGCACTTGCTTTTGAAAAACAGTTAAGAAAAGAATCTTTTTGAAGAAAAGGGTTGCTTTTGTATGAAGAGGAATATTTTGCTGCTTCCTGGAAAGGTATAGTGGCTATGAGTAGAAATGCCTACCTACAGCTATGAGCCATTCTGTTTGAAAGAGAATCTTCCAAAACAGTTAGATCTCTGTCCATGATCAGGTTTAAAAAATGTGCTTTCGAAGTGGGAGAGATTGTATGGTGTTGGTATTTACTTATTTTTGCTAGATGGGGATTAAAGTTCTCATTTTCCTTATTTTTACTAACAACTGACTCTATCAGAAAACATTATTAAGTTGAAGAAATGCTCCATATACGCAGTGTGAAATCTGAAAAGATTATCTGGTCTGATTTCTTATGCCAGTGCCATTCTGTGAACATAGAAAAGAATGAAGTTAGTCTTTGTCATTTTCCCAACTGCACGTATAAGCAAATGAACTCAGTTCTGGAACGAGGATTTAGTATTTTCTCTTAGAATTTTGAAATTCTTATATAGTGGAGTGGATTGGTAACATTATATTAGGGAAAAAAATATCTGAAAAGAAGATGCTTGCAGTATATGCTCATGATCTTTTTCAGCAGTTCTGAAAGGACCTGGAGGTAGGTTCAGGAGTTGTGAATATCTGTCAATAGCCCTGTTGTGAGCGTATATCTGTTATTTTTATGTTAAGCAAAGAGCTTCTTGGGAATTAAATATATATATATACGTATGTCAAAGTAAGTGTCTGTGATCATACAATTAAATATTCATTATCTCCAGGTAAAAATTACACAAACATAAAATGAAAATTAAAACTTGAGTTGTTACTGTTTATTTTCTCATTCCATGACATACAACTATGAGAGAGCTGCAGTTTCATTCATTTCTGCTGTTGGTCCCCTCGATCACTGGGGACATTTTGTATAAAGTTTCAGTCCCCAGTATTGCTCATCCATGCCTCCACTTATTCGTTCTGCTCTACAGTTTCCCTAGTGTGGTGGTGAAAAATATTGTCTTAGAGTGAAACCTTTCCAGAGACTTGGTTGGGCTGCTACAGCGTTTTCATGTTGTAGAAGTTATACTCAGATAACTTTGTTACACACACGGTGCCCTCAAAGATTATCTAATTCTAGGAGAGCATACAAATAAATCTTCTGTTATTGAATCTTGTGTAGTGAAACAAAATGGATTGTTTGCTTGTTTGTTTTTCTCCTTGAGATTTTAAATGCTGCAATGGACAGATAGAAGAGAATTAGTCAGGAAGCATTAAACAGAGAAGCAAGTTAAAACTTTGTCTAATATGATTGAAGCATTCCCCAGGCCTGAGTGTTTCAGTCACTGATTCTGTTGTTTGGTAGGATTTTTAAGCTTTACTAATGGAAGAGATCTTTTACATCTCTTCCTTTTGAAGTTTTCATAGATTTCGTACATGCATTGTGGATGGGAAGGTCTGTAGGTAAGAAATAAAAAACTTAATATATCTCCATGTCCTTGAAATGCCTGAGAAAAACAGATGCTTCAGGGTTAACTCTAAAAGATTAAATATTGAGTGTTAATTTTGATATTGCAAATTTGGAAATTCTACATTTGTGCAAGCAAGTTTTGCAACTGTAAAGAAAAACTGCTATGTCTGATATTGTATTGAAACTTCACTATGCATTTGTAAATGCTGAGTGTTTTGACAAATGTGTTTTGCAAACATAAAATAGCTCTCAGAATGAAAAAAAATATGGCTTCTGTGAGCAGAAGCTGATGATAATAAATGAGCAGAATGTGGATGACTGATTTGCCTTACAGGAGGGACTGTTGTAGGTAGGTAGGGTGCTTTGCAAAATCATAGACCCTGCATCTGTAATAGATCAGAGGTAGGTCTCAATAACAGGTAATGAGCTGTGGAACCACTATCAGGTGCTTAACAGGTAACAGAGGAGCAAAGAGAACATTTGAATATTTAGGCACAGAAAAAATCTGCATGTATTAATATATTAAAAAGTCACCATGCAGTCATAATTCCTTGATCAAATTGCACAATTTGACTTCAAAACCAGGATAACATTTCTGTTGGACAGAAACCTGTCTATATTGATACAGTTCTGAGATTTCTGCTTAGAGGGCCTTGTAGAAAGGAAAGATATTTGCCATTAAGCCCTCAAAAAAATTTGTGTTGGGATAATAAGCTCAGATATAACTTTTTAAGCTTGTCATGTGAAGGGAAAAGTCTTCTAAATAACTTTCACCTGCAAGCAGATCTGATAAGCTGCAAGAAAGTAGAAGTTTGGTTTCATAATAGGAGTCAACAACTTAAAAGGTACAAAAAAGATGAATACAATGCAGAGGTGAGATATGATGTGAGTGCCGCAGTACTGAAACTTGATCTCAATGCAACTGGAGTAATTTGCAGCATGCAGCTTTGTTACCTAATTTCCCTTGTGCTGTCTGAGAACAAGTAAGAGGTAAAAGGCATTCACTAAACTTTGAAGTGAGTATGGCATGTTTTGTGATCTCTGCTTTTCATACTAGCTACCTGATCTTGACCCTGACCCAGTCAGGTGCTTCACCTGAAGCAGCCTCACAATTCTTACCCAATCATGGTCACAATCACCCATGAAGTGGACAAGCAAGAGGGGAAAAGAACGGATAAAAATAGAAATAGTAAGGATTAGATTTGATTTACATGACTTTTATTTACTTCAGTGAAATTACTTGGTACAGTCTGATCATATAGTAGAAAGAATATCAAAGTGTGTCCGTGTGGAAGCTTGGCTTATTAAGACTATATACAAATAATGGTATTGTGCTGGTTTTATCTGGGATGGAGTTTATTTTCTTCTCAGGAGCTGGCATGGGGGAAACTGTAATACAGAGATGTTTTTGTTACTGCTTAGTAGTGCTCGTAAAGAGCCAAGGCCTTTTATGCTCCTCACCCCACCCCACCAGTGAGGAGGCTGGGGGGCACAGGACATTGGGAGGGAAAGCAGCCAGGACAGCTGAAAACAACTGGCCCAAAGGATATCCCACACCATAGGGCATCACGCTCAGCAATAAAACTAGGGGAAGATCAGTGGGGGTCCTGCTGCTCAGGGACTGGCTGGGCATCAGTTGTTTGGTGGTGAGGAATTGTTTTCATTTTTATCACTGGTTTTTCCTGGTTTAATTTTCTTTCTTTTGATATTTTCCTTGTCATTAAAAGTTGTTATAATAATAATTGTTATTATTATTATTATTATTGTACTGTTTTTGTCTCAACCCATGAGTTTTCTCACTTCCACTCTTTCAATTCTTCGCCCTCCCACCCACTTGCTTTACATATCAATACCTGGCAAATGGAATGGCAAAATTATTTATGAAGAGAGATGGCTGAAGTTGTATTAATGGGAAAAAATGTATTGATATTATTATACTTAAGGTAAGGACAAACTTGTGGAATACTCATGATGAGAGAATCAGCTAACTAAATGCTAGCATTACTAAATATTCAAATGTCAGTATCCCTGACATTGAATTTGTCTCTATAAAATGCATGTGCTGTTCCAGACGTAAAAAGGCTCTTGCTAAACAGGACAGAACAATTTATAAGTCTCTATCTGTACAGAAATTGCTTATTTTGTATGTTGGAATGAGAGGGAGCTTTTTTCTTTTATTAAGAAGTGCTTTTTTCTTGTTGTAGAAGATTCACTGTTCCATGATAGTGAAAGAAGTAAACAGCAGAGAGAAAAAAAAGCAATGAAAATGGAGACAGATGGGAGGA
Organism: Cephalopterus ornatus; assembly: GCA_013396775.1. Classification (NCBI taxonomy): domain Eukaryota; kingdom Metazoa; phylum Chordata; class Aves; order Passeriformes; family Cotingidae; genus Cephalopterus; species Cephalopterus ornatus. The sequence continues at coordinate 38,473 of VZRE01017721.1, forward strand.
AGGGGAAAGATTTCTTATGAGACAAGAACCATTTATTAAATTATGAGTATAAAAAAAAAAGCTTAAAAAAATAATTTGCATTTCATTTCAAATGTGCTCACAGCAATACTATCAATATAAAGAAGAATTTTTATTACATGTTGATTCTCAGAACTGAGAGCTCTTAAGGAAATAAGTTGCTGCCGGTAGAAAAGTGCAGAACTAGAGAAAAAAAGAACTACGTCTCTTAAACTTAGATGGGATTCAAAACACATTTATCTTATTGCAGTGTAAAAACAAAATTGGATTCAGTCTTTCAGCTCAAGAAACCCTACAGAAGAAGACATTTATTCACAGGTGATTCAAACTACATTTATCTTATAGCCACATGCAAATTGCTCAGTCCAGTTGTTTTGACTGTGACTCTTTTTAGTAAATTACAAACTTCAAAGAGCAGAATAGTATTTAGAATAACTCCTGTTGCAAAGTGAAGCATATGTCTGAATCAAAAATCAGTCCATTGTCAGCTAGATTCCCCATAGCTGAGGACAGCAATGATTGCCTTCTGAAGGATGTGTGAATGAAAGTCTTTCATAATTCAAAAAATTAGACAAATGTTTTTCACACTGGGAAAACTCTTAGGGTTTTAAATAAAAAGCACAGGTAAAAAAAGACTCAAATAATTCACAGAAGTCTGTACTGAGAAGATACACAGAAAATAATCATGCTTGAAGTGAGATTGGTGGCATAGAGAAAAACCAAACCACTTAAAGTACTGGATATAAAATACTGTTAATGTAATCATATGAAAATGATTGTAAAAGTAAAGACTAAAAGAGCTTAGAGAGAGAAGAATTAGAGAGGAGTTGTATAAGCAACTCCTAAAGAATTTTTTATGGTGTTTACTTTCTTAATCTGTGTTGTATTATAAAGACTGTGCTTTGAAACACTTCACTAATATTAATGTTGGGAATAGGTTGGGGTTTTTGTGTATTTAGTTTTTAAGTTTGTATTTTTGTTTGTTTGTTGAGTCTTTTTCTATTTTAATATTGTGCCTTTGAATTACAGTATTACAAATTAGATGCACGGAGCAAAACCAAAATATTTTTCTGAGTGTTCTGGATCATAGGACAAAGTGATAATCCTTTCCCATAAATTTCTCAAGTGGAGACAAGAGATAGATGTATATAGTGAGGAGCTAAAGGAAGTAATAAGAAAATGGATAAATATTAGAAAATACAATTTTTTTCTTAAATTACTTTTTGCTCACTATTAAACTCCAAAACGTAACTAGGCTGCTGATAAGCTGAACTGATCAGTTTGTTTTCTCAGGGCAGCTTCATAACGTTTCAAGCCCTGTGTGTTATGGCAATGAGGCAATTGTTAAAATTGGTATAATTGTCACACAGTAAGGGACACACCAATGAAAACTCAAGGCTAGTTTTCTGGGTCTGATCAAGAAGGACGAGAAGAACACACATGTACACATATTAGATGGGATCACCTTTCTCTTTTTCCTCTTTAATAAATCAGTCTACCTCATAAAAATGGGACTGTACTTCCTGATGGGTTCAGTTCATCAGACACAGAGAATGATTATTATAGTTGTGACTTATAGATGCTGAACCACTCATAAAAGCCACTGGTTTAATAAAAGAGAAAATGATTCAAAACTGCTTACATGATTTTCAGAAAATTCATAGCGAAGCAAATGCCAGCTTATTAATTAACACAGTTTTTCTTCCTTATGCTCTGATTATTTTGAGTATCAAAATGAAATTAGTGCTTCATGTTTATATGTTTTCAGTCCTTGTTTTGGCTGACATAGAGCTCATTTTCCTCACAGTAACTGGAACAGTGTTGTGTTTTTTAGATTTAGGATGAGAATTGTGTTGATAACATACTAATATTTTAGTTGTTGCTCAGTAGTTCTTACCTTAAGTCAAGGACTTTTCGATTTCTCATGCTCTGCCAGTCAGGAGGTGCACAAGAAGTTGTGAGGGAGCATAGCTGGGACAGCTGGCTTGTACTGGCCAAGGGGATGTTCCATACCATAGAACATCAGGTATAAACTAGGGGGAGTTGGCCAGGAGTTTCCAGCTGTTGCTCAGGGATAGGATAGGCATTGGTCAGTGTTGTTACAAGATGTTATTCCTCTCCCTTTCCTCTCTCTCTCAATAGCTCTCTCTCTCTTTCACCATCATAATTTTATTTTATTCCAGTTATTAAACTGTTCATATCGCAACCCACGAGTTTTCCGTTTTTCCTATTCTGCTCCCAGTCCTAGTGGGGCAAAGGAGGGAAGGGTGAGGATTGACTCTTTGGTTCTTCATTGCTGGCTGTGATTAAACCACCACAGTGCCTTACTTAACTTCTGTTCCTCAGACCTTTGGAGTTCAGTGCAGAAAAAAAGTCAAGGGAAACTTTACACAGTACACCTTTAAGAGTAGACTAGTTGTAGTCATTAAATTGCTTCTCTAGGATCTCTTGTTCATCTGGCAGAAAGTAATTTGTTTCAAAGGTCAAACATGACTGGTGGCAGGGACCACAGCACATATCTCTCACTTAGTTAGGATGGAGGTACCTTAATTGAAAGCCTGAAACCACGTTCATTTCTGTGTTTTCTCTCTAGCCTTTTAGATCTTCATTCCTATCTGCAGGAATAGGAATGCCTCTGGTTCAACTGATGGAAATGTGGAAAATGCCTGATTAGCTCCAGTTTCTGGCGATGAATTGGACTCTCTTCTATTGATTTACAGGTCAAACCTTAGAGACAGTCAACAGAGATGCCTGAAAATTTCCATACTCCCGGTTTCCATTACTTTTTGGAACTACAATTACTGATCTCCTTATTTTTAATACAACTTTTATTGCTTTCCTTCTAATTATTTAAATTACATCTTACAGAAAACCTTGTTTTACACCCCTTTTATTCTTCTAATTAACTTTTCAAGTAATTTTGTTTTCACATTGGGATTACTTCCGCCTCTCTTAATGATATTGTTTTTATTTACTTACATCTATATCAGTCACAGCTCGTCTTCCTTCAGCCTTCCTTCCTTTGAGCTGACTCCTAGGTGCCTACTTTGTCGGTTTTCTTTCTTTCCGTCTGTGTAGTTAATTTCTCTGTGTCTTAACTACTATTAATGGTCTTCAACAGGAGTAATTGCTACCTAATTTTTAATTATTTAGATTTTGACATATTTCATGAAGTCTCAGGTGCATTCTTTTTGCTGTTGCCTGGCAGGTTTCTGACTTTTCATTAGGAAGAAAAATGAATTTTTTTCTAATTTTCATGTTTTCAGTTGAAACAATATTTTTTTCCTACATGCAGCAGTGTTAGCATTTTACTTATTGATTTAGCAGGATGATATATAGAAGATGAGATTGGGTCTAATGTAAGTGTATATTATTCATGTGTAGTGTAGTGTACTGATAGAGAAAGTGTTGTCTTCCAATTGTATATCATATATGAGTTATCATCAATTCCTTTTACTTTCTAGGGTTTTTACTTTTCTGTCTGAGAGCTGACTGCTCATTACACTGCTTCCTATTTACTGCTATCTGTACTTCTCTGCTTTTGTTCTATTATTTAGTATTATTGTGTCAAATCATAGCTTTAAGGCAAAATTTGAAGGAACATCCACTTTTGAAGTGCATCCACTGTGTTTCCTGATATGCAGCTGTAAATCTAATATTTTAACATTTCCACCTTCAGGAACTTCTGTAATGCTTGCTCAGCTTATGTGGAAAAATATTAACTGCAGATGTTATTCATTTAATTTGACCCCTGTGTTGTTACCTATATGTTGTGAAACCACCATGACACTTACAATTTGATGGTTTTTCACATGTAAGATAAAATGTTGGTCCACAATCTTAAGTATCTATCAGTAACAAAGATTCTCAACCAGTTCTTAGATGTTATTTTAGCTGATTATTCATGGTCCAATATTGAATTGTCTCTGTTTTTTTTGTAATTAAGAGTTAAGCTTGTTTTTTAAAAATTATTTGTAGCTGTGGAAATAGCACAGAATGTGTTAAATTAACCAATTCTTATTAAAAACATACTTGGACTTCATGGTGAATCGCTCTCTTCACATAGGAAAAAATTATTCTGTTAATTAATATGCTGTGTAACAGGCCATGTTGCATAGAAAAGTTTGAACAAAACTTATTCTTTAAATAATTTGCTGTGATCTTAAATACTAAAAAGTGGGCAGGATTCCAGCATTCCCAGTCCACTTTCTACCCATGTGTGGGTAAAGGAGAAGTCTGGCTAGATCACTTCTTTTTCCCCAAGATATGGTTAGTCCTAAGCAGTTAGGCTGTGGCTTCTGATTTTATAAAAATCAGTAAAATTATTTCAGGAGACCTAAATAAGTTCTGATATTTAACTTGCTATTTAGAAAGCCAAGATATCTCTATAGAATGAGAAAACCAAAATTTTTGTCATAAGTAAAATGATGGCACAAATTTGTTGGCAAGAATTAAATAGAACCCAAAACTAGTAACATGGCCTAAATTGATTTAAAGGAGACACCTCCTTTCTAGAAATTATCCATCCAGCCGGAAAGATACACATATAGAGTACTTCCTATGCTTTTTTAAAGTCTGCCAGCTACAGGGGAAGCTCATCTGTCATACACCCAAATTAGCTAAACTAAAATTATGTGTCCTAAATTTTGGCTTCTTTACAGAAGTGATATGCAGCCAGGCTTTCAAAGTAAGTAAGGAGTTTGTAGGAGTTCGGGAGTTCGGAATTCCTCGTTGTTGTATTGTTAAGTATTTTCGTTAGTGGGGGTTTTTTTAACACATTAAATTTTTCTCTCTTATTTAATGTGAGATCTACTTAACTTCAGAGTTTCTGTACTGAAACTCAAATGTTATGTGCCACAGAAGAATCCACGATTGTCTTTATTCAAACATGAATGTGAATATATACTGAGGATTTTCAATCTCTCATATTAACAAAACTGAATTTCACAGAATTAAAGAATTTTTGAGGTTTGGAAGTGACCTTTTGAGATCACCTAGTTCACCCAGGTTTTCCACCTCTCAAGCAGGGTCAGAGAACAAGATTGTTTAGGATATATGCAGTCAATCTTTAAATATTACCAAACGTGGAGAATCCACAACTTCTCTGGACAAACCTGGTTTTGGCTTTGATCATCCTCACAGTAAAAATACTTTTTCTCATGTTCAGATGGAATTTCCTGTTTTTTAATTTGTGTCCATTGTCCAATTTCATCCATGAAGAAGTTAATGGAAGCTCTGGCACAAAATAATTGCAAGAAAAGAAATGTAAAGATACTGATGATATTCATCTGGTATTTCCTCTAGGCTCATAGATGTGGAATTTCTTTTACTTTCCACCAAGTTCCCTTTTAGCCAGTAAATCTGGAGGCAGAGAGAAATTGAGATTAGAATTACTAAATTCTAGTAAATTGCATTAGTGTTGCATTCATGCAACAAAATAAATCAGTGCTAAAAATAGAGGTATGTCAGTATATTAACTCTCATAATAGGTACCAAGGGTTTCACAAGTCATCCCTTTACCGATCCCTCTTTCATGCTTTCTGAGGGAAAGAAATTCCAAAAATATGAAACCTTTTAGCTGAACAACAGTAAAATAATCTCTTCAAAATTACACACATGCTGTGTGTGCTTCTGACAAAGTAGAAACCAAGCAGGTCTAATGTCTTTAAGCATGATTCAAAATCTTAGCAGAAAAAGAAAAACAAAATTATTATAAAATAAGGACAGGATCATCATCGTGTCTAGGCTTCACGAACGAAGATTTGAGAAGGACTCTACCCACTTACTGCAAATGCGCTGATGGCTAAAAGGGCCAATGCGAGATAGACAAGTCCAGTTGCAAAAGGCACAGCAGAAAGTCTCCTTAGGTGGTAATGACACGACATGGTTCTTTCTATGTTATCTTTTCTCCTCAAGAATGATTCTCCGTGTGTTCTCAAAAAAAGCAGCAGCATTATAAATAGTGTGTCTCCATGTCTCCCGATTGGAGGCCAGAGCGGACCAGTGATGGTGATCAATATGGCCAAGGCTGAGATATGGTTTCAAGGAGTCCTGGTATCTCCTCTTCTGGGCTCCTCTCTTGCG
>VZRE01017744.1:0-20868 GCA_013396775.1 Cephalopterus ornatus
ATAGTTTGAGACTCTGTTTCTCACACTGTCCATCCAGTTCAGCATCTTTTCGGCAGAAAAGCTGTTTATATTGACAAAAACTAAAGTGGATCATAGATGGCAAATGTTCTTTTTCCCTAGGTGATATTGAGGCGACCTTCTTTCATAAAGGTCTCTTTGCAGTTGCTAGTAAAGGTCAGATTAGGATTTCAGACACAGTATTTAGTCTGCTTTCAATATTTTTTCTGTTGTAGCTAATTCATAAAATGAACACAAAAGAAAAATTTTCCTTATAAAGGTTTGGGGTTATTTTTTTTTATTATTAGATACATTTATGATTAAGATGGAACTACACATCCTGTTTGACTCCAACTAGTCCATGACAGAAGTTTATCAGCTCCAGGCCATCACTTGTTTGATTGTCCCTGAGAATGAATGGTTGAGAATGACCACTGCCTTAGATTTGCCAGCTAATATGATCATTTGATTGCTCCATCGTCTACTAGGGAAAATAGGCCAGGTTAGTTTAAAGCATTCATTTTGATTGAAAGTTTATAGAGCAGATCAATTGGCAGAGTGGCAAGACATGGCAATTGGTGGGATATGGCAGGGTGATGGAAACTAGGACTTATACCTCTCCAGGGGCACACCAGAACCTGAGGAAGCCATGTGTCTCTGTGGTTTGTATCAGGATTTTTTTGTTATGTTCCTTAACAGGATATTTTTATTTGGAATCTATGATAACTGCACAGATAGCAGTTTTTGATCTTGGAAACCCAATACCTCCAGCACCTTCAGCACTGCTGGGTTTCCCTGCCTTTTTGGGAAAGTTGATATGCTTTGAGGAAGTGACCCCTTAGGAGAGAGCTGCTGGGAAGATCTCTGCCAAGGGGCCGGGAAGTGGGGTGACAGGGGTTTACAGAACATGCTCAGGATGAACCAGCAAGGCATCCTTGTCGGGAGGAGGATGAGCTCTGCTCTTCAGCATATGACCTGGGAAAGAAGACCTCTGGGCTCTGCCTCCCCCTGGCTACTGAAGCTGCTTATTTCTGTGCTTGCATTACAGAGTTTGAAATGGTGAATTAGAGAAGGACTCCATATTCGCCCACTACTTCTTACAACAGGGAAGGAAAGTTTTCATTTTAAAGGTGTTGAAGGAACATTTTTTCAGCCTGATAAATTGGTGCAAATGTATTAGTAGTCTGCAGCAGCAGGACTCCGAATTTTTTTCAGCTGGTTAGCCGTGCCCATTTCATCAGAGTTCTCTCTTTTAGTTGCTCAGCTGTTAGCAGAGCATTAACAGCAATTTACATTTCATCTCATCGCTGATCGATCCCATTCACCTGGTTAACACCTCTGTCACAGAACAATGGAGGTATTCTCTAAAATATTGTTCTTGGCTCAGTAGGATCGATTAAATATAAATGCCTATTGCTGTTCTGTGTTCCGATGTGTCTGGTTAGCTGCTAGCTCTCAAGCTGCCTGAAATTTTATAGTGCATCACCACAATTTGTTTTCCTTTTACCTGAAAATGAAAAATTTGGAAATCAAAAGAAGAATTTTTTTTTTTTTAACTAGCAATCGCTGTTATATGGCACAGCTAATAATGCCACCATTTTGTATTCTGGGACTCATTATGGTATTATTGAAATATACTTTGATTTTAAACCAATAGAGGTTTGACAGAGGTTTCCTGTTCTCCTTGTCTGTCAGCAATCAATCAACCTGAACAGCAGCCACTTTGACTCCCATTTTTCTGTAGACTACTTGTGAGTTACATATATATAGGCTTGCACCCTGGAAAAATCAATGCAAAATGATTCATCTGTTTCTAGGGAGTGTTATGAAATTTAAATGACAATGTGCTAGCTACTGTTCATGAGGCAGGTTCACTGCCAGAAACATATTTATTTCAATGACCGTATGGCAACATCGTGTTTTAAGAAGCCTTGGGCTATTGCTCTAACCACTAATCCATGTGACAGGGAGCTGAGTCTCAGTCTCCAGATCTGGAGTTAGCATTTTAAAGTCAGAAGAAACCACAGTATCATGCCTGGGTGGCCAGTATGGAAAGCAGCACATCAGATGAAGTGTCACACCTTCACATGTCAGTGCATGTGGACAGACAGGAATTATACAAAGATCTGTGCAGAAGCCAAGCATCAGGTTTCTAAGTGTCCCAGCTACTTAGTGCAGCCGGGACCAGTTCATCACTGTGTGGGTGTAACCCAAACTGTGTGTTCTACACTCTCTATGTCATTTCCCGGGAACTGTTAACAATAGACCATTTGCAGCAGCTACCCAGAGCACACCTGACCCCTCAGGCTATAAGCTGGGTGTTAAGAGGCCTGTGAGACAGGAGGATGTTCCTGTCCTCATACCCAGGACTCACAATCACCCATTGTGGAACTCCCCACCCTGGGGGAGGGGCTGAGCATTCCTGCCTGAACCTGGGTGTGTATAATCTGGGAGTCTGGGGACTTCTGGTACCACTCATGGGACCCAGAGGAAGACCAGAACCTTGACTGGACTGTGACCACCACTCTTACCAACAAGTATTTCCTCTCTTTTTACTTTGGACTCAGGGGGGCTACATGGGGCTCGGGTGGGGTCCAACGAACACCATTCTGTTCGTGCCCCAGGGTGCTGTTATACATCTGGGTGTTGTGGGTTAAAACCAATTGTCTGCATAATTGTATTTATTGTATTATTTTCATTAAATTGTAATTCTGATTTATAATCTCTCTCAGTTGGGTTCATTTCTTCTGCCAGTTTACCTTTAAACCAGTACACTAAGGATCTTTCGTCTGGACAGAAATATTTCTACAGAGAGGTATCTTCAGAGTAGTGGGTCCCACGTGGCTTTTCAGATCTTGATTTATTATGTAGGAATGGTAGTTTGACTAAGTCTTAGTCTTGTTTTTTATGCCTCTGGTAACCTCAGCAAAAGTCCACAACTTCTTGTTTAGGTGCCTCCTAGCCCTATAACAGTATCAAATCTTCAGGCATATAAACCTTCAACAATGAAAGCACCCAGGGTTATTTTCAGTGTTATTTGAATGATGTCTTCTGAAAGCAACTGCACTCAGACAGTTAATGTAATCCAGGGGCTAGAGGCTTGTCTTCTCACTCACACTGATTCTTCTGTAGAAGAACAGTAGTGAGAACATCGAGAGGCAGTGATTTGAAGAAAGCAGTTAGAGAATACTTAGCTGACTTTTATGTTCAGTAGCCGAGTATTCAGATGTAGGACACTGAAATCCAGTTCCATTCACTGCCACTCTGGGAAACAAAATAGTGAGCCAAAGGTGGAACAAACACTCTGGCTCACGTCTCTCCAAACACAGAACCTGGCTGTAGTAGTGCCACACACACTGCATGCTGCACAGAAAGTGTTTCTAATTTTTGCTGTTGTCACTGCTATTCATCTCACATTTATTGTAAAGAAAGTTTCAGAGTAAAGAAAAATTTCCTGTGTCTTTTGGAGCTCTGTTTTGGTCCACCTAACCATTTGGATCTGGGAGAGAATAGTTGCACAGTAACATTGACAGTTCTGCTTATAGCTGAGTATGTTGCACTGAACAAATGCTCTCATTCTTTCACATTTAATCAGCCCACAGACTATCTCATTTTGACTCTCCAGCTGGGGTTCTTGGTATGGTTGTAACAAATTCTATCTGTTCTGTAAAGCTCATGATCCATGAAACCTTGGTTTTGGTGGATTTCTACAGGGAACACCTAATAATGCAGAAGAGACACTCCTTAATGGGCTGCTTGAGTAATATCTGAGATGATTTTGTCTTTTTCTGAATATTAACTAACATCAGATTATTTTGAAAGTGTTTCATGTAGGGGAAGACATGATTTGTGCATTTTGACCCTGCTTGCAGGATATTGTTCAGAAGACCATTTTGCAGAGATCAAAACCTCAACTAGATGCTACATTTTAGAGAAATGATTGTTGTATGAGAGTATGGAAAGTTATTCCAAAGGCTGACACTCTGTGCAACTAAAATCTTGTGTTGCTTTTAATTTGTTTTGGCCTTTTGTTTTGTAGTGAGGTTTTTTGGTTGGTTTTGTTTGTTTGATTTGGTTTGGTTTCTTCCTTGTTGGACCGCTAAGAGTTACACTGGTATCACTCATTGTAAGACATTTATTTGCTACTGAAAATATGAAAGGACAATTTGTGGAATTAAAAATATACACTTAAGTCTTCCTTATTCATGAATGTGGCTAAAACCCTATAGATAAGGTACAATTGTTAAAACAGATGTTGCCTTAATTGCCTGAGCAATGCTGGACATATTTGTGACACTGAGAAGGTCTTCCAGCTTGGCAATCAATTATTGTTGTACATAAACCCACAAATATGTACATTTATTTTTGCTAGCAATGATATAGATAAGTATTTATTCTACCTTAATTGTCAGTTTTGTTTTATGTCTAGAGTATATTGGTCTAGTAATAATGACAACAAGCATTCTTTTATCTAATTTATTATCTAATTGTCCTATCTCACAAACCTCTCATTTCAGAAAGTCAGAATAAAGACACAAACCAGGACTAAATATGAGCAATTTTATATTTTGGTTCTCTTAAGAATGTTATGTTTTTTGCATTGCCAAAATAATACAGAAATGAGAAGTTGAAGGCAATTAGTAATACTCCTGACCAGTTAGTGGTTTTAGAATAATATACATCAGATACTTTGAGATTTCTTGCTTTGGAAGAACCAAGTATCTTATTTCAAGTCTGTATAATGTTTGGCACACTGGAGCAAATGACCTAATCTGAGGTCTGTAAACAATGTCGGGAAACAGATAATTCTACTAGGCAACCATAACAAGGCAAAACTAATGAGACATCTTCACAAGATACACAATCCAGAAAATGTACACGCCAGTAAACTTATTCTTTAGGAAGTTTTGGTTTTGGTGGAAGAGGGTCAGATCAGGGAATACTTAAGCAAATCGGAAATTAATAAGGCCATAGGTGAGATGCACCTACAAGTGCTGAGAGAAATGGCAAATGTCATCGTAAGACCATTCTCTATAATCTTTGATCTGTCAGGGAGACTCCAAGATGTGCCAGAAGACTAGAGAAAGTCAAATGTCACTGTTGTCTTCAAGAACGGTAAGTAGGAGCCAGGGAACAACAGTTTGGTCACCCTCCCTTCGAACCCTGGGAAGGTGTTGGAGCAGCTAATCTTGGAAATAATTTTCAGACTCATTAAAGACATGCAAATCATCAGGAGTATTCAGCATTGCTTCACTAATGGGAAATCTTGTTTGACCAACTTAATAAACATCTTTGATGAAGTGACTGGACAAGGTGAGAGTGGTGGCTGTTTTGTACCTGTACTACAGTAGTGCTATAAGAGTTGCATAGAGAAGCTGTTAGATGAGCAGATAGTGAAGCAGATTGAAAGTTGGCTAAATAGTTGACCCCATGTGGTGGTGATAAGCAGCACAAAGTTTACTTGTATGCCAGTGACCAGCGGTATGACCTAAGGGTCAATATTGCACCCAGTCCTTTTCACTATGTTCATAATAATAAGGATGACAGGTGTGTACCCTCAGCAAATTTGCAGGTGACAGTAAACTGGGACCAGAGGGTCATGCTGCCAGCCAGAGGGATCTCAACAGCTGGTGAAAGGGCTGTGAGGAACCTCATGAAATTTAACCAGAACTTCAAAATCCTCCATTTGAAGAGGAGCAATCCCAGGCACCAATGTTTGCCGGGGGTTGCCCAGCTGCAAAGCAGCTTGGCAGAAAATGACCTGGGGGACCTGGTGAACACCAGGTTAGATATGATTCAGCAATGTGCTCTTGCTGCAAAGATGGCAAATGGGCCACAGAGATGAGCACCTCATGTGTGAAGAAAGGCTGAGAGAACTGGAGCTGTTCAGTCTAGAGAAGAGAAGGCTCAAGGGGAAATCTTAGCCATGTATATAAATACTTGAAAGGAGGTGGCAAAGAAGACGGAGCCAGGCTCTTTTCAGTGGTGCCCGGTGGCAGGACCAGAGGCAATGGGCACAAACTTAACCACAGAAAGTTCCCTCTTAACTTGAGGAAACAATTTTTTATTGTGAGGGTGACCAAGCACTGGCACAGGTTGCCCAGAGAGGTGGTCAAGTCTTCCTCCTCAGAAATATTCGAAATGGACATGCGTGGACATGGTCCTGGGCCATGTGCTTCAAGTGGTTCTGTTTGAGCAGCTGGATTGGACCAGAGGACGTCCAGAGTTCCCTTCCAACCTCAACCATTCTGTGATTCTGTGTGAGTCTGTGCTTTTTACTTCTTTTTTTTTAATTTTAGTCGCTGATGTGTTTGACATAGAAAAAATGTCTGTCCTCATTATCAGTTGTGTATGTTAGGCTGAGTAATCTGAAGCACAAATAAGTTTTGCTGACTGACAGCCCCACTCCTCCCACCACATGTTTAAAATTTATAAAAGCTTCTTCTACCTTCTTAGAGTAAATCGAGTAACAAGGATTATGTGTTTCAGACAGCAAAGAAAAATATCCAAGAGTTAATTAAAATTCAATAACAGAATTTGATCAGGTAATTTGCTTTTAAACCCTCCCATCTGTGCAACCAATAATCACAACTGGTATAATTATCCAATTGTTGTTCAGCATATAGCAATCGTATTACTGTAAACAAAACACTATGTTAACATTAATTGCTTTTTAATGGTGCCTTTTGTGCTATGGCTACAAAACATCTATACTAAAATTAACAACTTGGAAATTGATGTTCTGTATACCTTAGTTCCACCCACTCCTTCCACCTGGCTGGTGAAGAAATACAGAGCACATCTGCAGCCTTCCAGTCCTTCAAACATTCAAAAAATCTTTATCTATCATCACCCTCTGATGAACTGGAAATATGACATCTCCTCACTCTACAAGTATATCTATTTTATCTCTTCTGTATGATTGTAATTTCAATCATTTTTTCCCGACATTTATTGCTCATGTATCAATAAATCTTTCACAGTATTGTCTCTTTCTTTAAGACTTTGCAGTATATATATATAACCCTTGTAATATTTTTTATTTGTTTTAGTTTTCAGAAGGTTTGTTGACTCATACCAAAACAAGTTCATTTGTTAGCATGGGCACTGGATGTCCTTCTGGGACAAAAAGCTTCAAACAATTTAAAAAAAATATTCAGAGCCATCACTTTCTATCCTGCTGACTATTTTCTGTAAATAAGTCTATTATCATTCCATTCTATCCTTGTATTTTATTTCTCTCTCTCACTTCCCTTAAGCTCCTCCAAAGTACCAATGGTAATGATACTCAAAACAGGAAACAATATAGGCAAATAAGTCTAATCTTTTGCTAGCTATTCATCCCCATTGTGCTAAGAACAACTGCTAATACTGGGACTCTGCTTCTGCGAAGTACTTATTCAAGTTGGTAATTTAAAGGCACTTTGATAGTTTATAGACCATGAATGTTTTGTACTTAAATAAAAATCTGGTTCACTCATCATATTTAAAATGGTATTTTCTTCTAGAACAGAACACGTGTCCCCAACTCATTCTAGCTGAAGACCAGATGTGACAGAACTCTCTAGAGAAATTCATGGAAGGTGAATGCAAGTACTTGCTTCTGACATCAACAATGTTTCTTTCATCTTGTAATTTGCAAATTTTCTGGGGCTAACAGTTATTTTTAGGTATGTTTGACTGACATAAATTTTAAAACTAGAAATAGCTTTTCAGTTACTTGAAATACTATTCTAAGAAAACGATCCTCTTTCTGTTGATTGGAGCATAACCACAGTTACACATTTAACCCCTTGCTGTTGTCTAGATACACATATAGAAAATCACTGGTTTTCTCAGAACTCTTTATTAAATACTGTTTGCTAGAGAACTCTTGAACTCTGACCACTTTATTAAAGATTGTTTTCTCTGAACTTATTAAAGCCAGTGTTTTCTTAGTCTGTTTAATTAGGTATCTTTCGACCCTGTTGCCCAGGTTAGGCCTTCTCTCTCCATTTGTCCCAGTCAACTTTAAATACTTCATTATATAAGGTGTGTAAATACTTCTACACCTTAACCTGAAGTTCATTTCATAAGCATTGCAGAGAAGGAGCTGCCTTCAGAGGAGTTGTTCGTTGAGCTGTGGGAGTGTCGACTGCCCAGCACAGGTTGTAGGTAGGAGTGAATTTGCTATCTATGATGTAGTTTACTAAAGGGTCTGAAGCTAAATTAGACCAGTTTGTCCTCAGAGTGCGAAAATCAAAACCAAAACACAGAGTTAGCGTTATGATTATAGTAGTTTACTGGAGTGGGTGAGGAAGAGTATTTCTTTACCTATGAAAGTATTGGTTGTTTGAAATTCAAGATTCCGTAAGGGAATCAGTGTCGATAATTTCCCTAAACTTCTTTAGTAAATTGAGACAATTGATCTCCTCCTGATGGGATTAAAAATCAGGCATAAAATGCATATATATCCTCAGTAAGTGTTCATAGAAGTGGTTTATAGAGAGAGAGCTTTTTCCTTAGTTTTGTGGCAGTACACCCCTTAATCTCATTCAGTTACTGACTACTGTAACTGTGACTCTTCAAGTGAATCTGAAATTGTATTTTGGCTTTGTTTTGTCTTTTCCTTTAATAGAATAGTAAAAATTTAAAAAAGCAAATAGCAAATTTTATTCCTATTAATAAAATTAAAAAAAATCATCTATTAAAAGAAATGCTATCTATACATATCCATGGAGTATTTTAATTCCTTTTAGTTGCTGTATATCACTGAAAAAAAAGCTTTTATGGAAATTTTCAACCAGCTTTAGTGATTTCAATCAGTTTTATGGATTATGTTGTCGTGTATATGCAGATTTAAGGAATTCTGTCAAAGACAAGTACTGATAGTGCCTTTGGAAGGTAGTTCAGTATAGTCCTATAGTCTACCTTTAAGGCATGGGAAACAGAATCATGTTTAATTAATTCATAGTTGGATTGTACTGATCATCCTGATATTGTATTGAGTGTGAAAGGGAAGACTCGCTTTTGAGCCAGATAGGCAGCAATTATAATTATCACTGGTGTGTGCTAAATATGAACCTTTTGACCTAGGGAGAAAAATATAATAGTGTTTCTAACTCTGAATTCTAAATGCAATATAAAATAAATAAATAAATAAATAACTTCACCCAAACCCAGGTTTTAAGTCAAGTACCACAACCTGCATTTTCAAATTCAGCTGCAGAAATATACTTGTGTCTGTGAAACACATGTGCCCCCAATAGCAGGTACTGCTGTAAAGAAAATTTTTAAAAATGTCAAGTTTTCTGAAATAAGAGTAACAAAATGCCCCCAAGATTCCCAGAGTGGCAGCCACTTCATTTCTCTCTGTGAAATTTAACAACAGGAGATATGCAGAACACAACCTGGCATTAATTCTGAACTTCAGATTATAGCGTATATTCTCTATTTTTAGTTCTATAGAATTTATTCTCACACTTAAATGTGTTCTTCTGATATTTAGCCAGGCAAAGTTGTGTTCTGTGTTTGATCCCAGAGTGATTTAACATTACATTAGACAGAGGCATAGTAGGTTTTTCTGGGATTAATTACTATTTCAGTGCAAGCAGTACTCTTGAGCCTGTGACTCTTCCATACAATCAGGGAAATACTGTGGTAAACAACAGATTTTTCTTTTGATTATACATATTTTTGATTTAGTCAATTTTGGTGAAAAGAACTGGGTTTTGTTGAGCTTTGATGTGGTCAGCCGAACTGAGTTTTACCACACAACATTCTGATTGAAGGAATTGGCACTATTCAAGATCAATGTAGTACCTAGTTAATAGGTGACAAAGCGATAACTGATGGATATCAAAATTTAATCACTAATAGGAAATCACGGAATGAACATACAGCCTCAATCCAATGCAACTTGATGTCTCCATCAGAAAGGTGAAGGAAATACAAACAATTCTCCATCAAGGTTTATAGACAACCAAGGACTGGTGAAGTGATAGATAATAACATGGGTAATTTTTAAACTAAGGTAAACCATTTTTAAGAGGGTCACATTCAAAGAGGAATAATGGGCTTTGTCAGCTACCATTTTTCCTAGAGTCAGATGAAAAGACATAAATATGGAGGGACAAAAGATTATTGAACATCCTGGGAAGAAGCAATGACCTTGAAAAAGATTTAGTGTTTGGCCATGCTGCAGGACCATCCGACCATGAATTTGCAAAACTATTAAAAAATTCAGAGGCTAAAATTGCAGGTAGACAAATTCAAAAAGGGAGAAAGACGCACTTTAACAATGATTAACCTTTTGAAAAACTTCCCTGGAGAAGTGATGGAGGCACCTTCATAAAAGTTTTTGAGCTAAGACTATGTAAAATCTGTACTTATTCATCCAAAAATTATTAGATTCAGTGAAGGTATTGCAAGGTGAATTTTTATAGTCGATATTGTATAGGAGCTTCAAATAAAAATGCATTAAGGCTCATATTAACCTTAAAATTGTTGGAAGGAGAAAAAAAAAAGAGACCCACATTATAATCTGGATTTATAATTTCTGGTGAAGCTGCTTTTCAAATTAAAAGCTTAAGACGATCCAAGGTTCCTCCTCTCTCTCCAAAAATACTGACTCTATTTTACTTGCTACTTGGGAAAATAGTCAAAAAATCAAAATACAAGTGGATGTTTTTCTAGAGAGTTAACATGTTTTTTATATTAGTCTTCTAGTAAAACATCTTGTTTTTATTATAGTGAAACTCTAAGCGACTTTACTCAAGACTACTCTAAGAAAGCCACCAGAACACAGTGTTTATATTATGAAGATGCAGTGAAAATATCAGGGAAGAGAAAATGATAGAAGAATGGGGATAATACAGATAAAAGAATAAATTTATATACAATCAAGGGCAGTTAATGAAAGTAGACTTCAGTATCAGTACTACATCTTATGTGTATTTCCCCAGTCCTCAGTGAGTCATATTCACTCTAGAGAGCAGTAAGTAGGAACACAGCAAGACACTCTGGCAATACAGGAAGCCTACTTTTCAAATAGATGACTTTTCAGAGTAGTTTGCAAACATGGGTCAACACATGGGCCAGACAAATTAGAACTTTTATCCATTAAATACAAAAGGATTACAGAGACAGTAACAACCTCCTGCTCCCACTTTTCTAGACTCTTTTCCTGTGTTTTCCCCATTCTTTTTGATTTAATATGTTGGCTCAGTTTAAAAAGGGCCCATTATTCTACATCATTTCACTTTTCTACTTCTTCTCCTTCAGCATGACTTTCAGATTTACAGAGAATCCATTTTAGAACTCTGCTTTAATTAAGTATTGGTTAATTAATCCCTAAAGCTCCTATGTAACTAATCCCTCATTAAAAAATCCCTATGAAAAATACGCACACTTTTGTTATGTATATTTTATACTGGCTTCTCTTCTTTTCCTTGCCACATCTTATTCCAGTAGCAAAAAAAAAAAGATCAAGATATCTTAAGTTCAAAAAGCTAAATGAATTAATTTTAAAGAAACACTTCAGAATACCATGGGTGAAACCCTAGCCATGCTGAAATCAGTATGCATTTGCTACTGTTTTACTGGAGCATTCAAAACAGAACTTCAAAAATGGTTCTAGTGCTATCAAATCTCTAAAAAAACTTTTTAGATTTAGCTGAGATATGACTTATTAGATATATTTTTGTGCTAAGATCATCAGTTTTATAATAGAGAAGGCAGCTTCATCATTAGGTATGTATCTCCTGTTCTAATTCTCTAATATTCTGTAAAGTAGCTTTATTCATTTATCAATAAACAGATGAAAAACAATGACAGAACAGATGACACTTGGAAGACACATATAGTATGTCCATCACCACAAGAGTTGTGCACAGAATGCTCACATATACAATAATGGGATTCATTCTTAATCAAATAATTACATTGGTGAGTGGAGGTTGCCTGGAATACAAATGCAGCTTGCCAAGAGATCTGTCTTAGTATAAAATCTCTGGTACCTAAGTGGACGTGTTTATTGCTGCACCGTAAAGGCAAACTCTACATGCTTCATGGCTATGTCAGAGCAAGACCTTTCAGAGATCATCTTTCTAAATAAGTACAATATAAAAACATGCCGAGCATATACTGTACTAGACAAATACATTTTATTTCTACTTAAATTTTATATCTAGGCAAAAAGAATTTGCATGGCTAAAATACAAAACCCCCACTCAAATATGAAGCCTGATTTACAATTTTGTTAGTGGACAACCATATATAAGACAGGAATAAAATAAAAAGCAATAAATAAATAAGGTTTAAAAATCTTACAGCAGATGACAATTATAGTAACCTTGATTCTTAATTTTCTGCAACATTACTGCAGATGGAGGATGAGGTAAGAACCAAAGGAGGCAACAGAAAAATTTCCAGAATGGGTAGCTAAAATTATTTAGCAGCTAAATTATTATTCCATGTATGTATGCAGTTAGCTACATGACATGTATGAAATTATTGCATTATGATATACCAATACTGAAATACTTAGGAGCATGAATATTACATGCTTAGGAAAAAAGGCAAAGAAGTTTCTTGTAGGATTATGTTAGTCAAAATCAGAGCAAACAGCACTATAACACAAATAAGAATACTCAGAAACTATGATTGACCATGTGATTAGTTTAAAACCCATTGCTATTTTTAATAAGATTTAATCTTTAATAAGATTTAATCTTTAATAAGATGATCCCCCCTAAATCTGTAAGAGAAAACAGCTTTGAAAAAATCATAGTAAGAGAGTGGAAAATGAGTTGTCAGAACCTATCTAGACAGAAAGGTTGACAGAGAGAAGGATTCCAGAAGTCTCAGTAGCGTTTTTCCAGTAAACGATAAACCTTAGGGAAGAATGAGTAGATAAGTATACTCTAGCTTTTTGCTGTTTGCATGCATGCTTTGAGAGTTCAAAATCCTTTGTTTTACATAAACTGTTAGTTCCTTTAGAAGACTGCACTGTCAAGAGACCCACTGCTGTTTCCCAGAGGGAAAAGAATCACAGAACTGGAGCTAAGGCAGACCACAGAGCTTTGGCTGCAGGGCTGAGCACCAGAATTACCCTGGCAGCTGATACTCAGGAAATGTACTAAGAGACCTGAAGGACTACAGCTTAACTTTTCATCAGAGGTGGTGACTTAGGCCCTGAGATCATAAGAGCATCATATTTGCAGCTCCTAAAGAAACCTATTAAATATATGTTTCCAGGACAGCTTGCATAGGTATGTCAAAATAATATGAGGAATGATACCTCATTTAACAGGTTTGGTATTTTTAAACAAGGTGAATAGTCAAATGATGTGTTTTCCAAAGATCTCATCTTCAGGATTTTTCTATGTTCCTTAAAGATCTACAACCAGAATGTCATATGTTAACTAGGACTATTTGGTAATTTGAAAAAGCAACCTGAGTATCATCCTTCGATTAAGGACAATAGATTCTTTAGATAATTGCCTATGTAAGGTGCATCTGTATTTTGTAAGCACTATTGATGCTGTGCAGTTATTGCACTCCTTTGCTTTGATTTAGTGCTCATCTTGAAACCAGCCAAGTTTATTTTGAGAGACAGTATCTTGTGAACAATGATCAAAGTGTAAATTTATGCAAATTCAATGCTTCACCTTAATTACCTTGATGGTGCTAGTTAGAAGCCTTTTCCGTGCTTTCACTGATTAGTAAGCTATCACAAATAATTATTATTTCATCTGCAATTACAATGATGCTGCTCATTGGCTTATTGCCCAGCCACTGTATTGCATCCCACCCCTCAGCCTGCTTTTCTGGAGTTAGGCCACAATGCATGTCTCCTGAATTAGCATCCCTATTTTATTTAATCAATCACCTAAACTCCTGAACTTTATGATCCCATAAGGCAGGTTTTCTCTAAGCTTCTACAAGTTGGATTACTATATAAAATTGCTAAATGTAGCCTGGAAAAGTGTGAGGGCAAGAAAGGGATGTTTCCTCAATGATCATTTTGCACTATCTTCACTCTCTCTTTAAAAAACCTTCTCACTTCTCCCCTCCCCTCTAAGAAAAATGAACTCCATCCCAGCCAAAACTAGGACAGTATTTTGCTTCAACAGATCAAATGATGCTACTTTTGACAATTGAAATATGAATTTTGGAGGTTAACAAATCGCTTCCAGGCAGCCCAAGGTTATCACTGTAAAGTGGACTCGATTGCATAGAAATGGATTTGGTTCCATCATATTGGAAGCTTTGAGTAAATCTGAATATGAGGTGCAAACAAGGAACAACTCAGGAAGTAAATAAATACATGTTTGTTCCTTTTTCCAGTTGAGTAATGGACCAGAAAAACTAACATACCCAAGCCCTGTCCCTGTTTCAAGCAAACAATTTATTTATCATTACACCAAATATGCTTGCATGTATTTAAAAGGGCATGAAGAATGGGAGAAAGTGAATGGCTGGCTGGTTTTCTTTATGAATGTTTGTACATCATCTTAAATCACTAGCTATTGCTAACAAGCAAAAAAAAAAAAAAAGGCAAATATAAAAGTAAAAAATGCAATTAAGTAGTAACATATGGACAAATATGTAATCTCCAAAAGCAGGAATTAAAAAAAAAAAAAAAAAGACAGAAAAATATTGGAAAAGAAGTCTGAAGCAGTGTTTCCACACTTTAACTGAAAACAGTTTATTGACTCTTCAAGGTCACAAGAAAAACACCTGAAACATAAATGAATGCTCCAGCTACAAAAACTCGATCTAAGAAAAGGAAGCCGAGGATGATACAGAGAAACTGTAGTTAATAGCAGCCTCCAGTTCTAAAACCATAAAGGGCAAGTACCTCTAAAGCATGAACCCTACATTCCAGAAATGGAAGAATACATTTTTTAAGTGGTCCCTGGAACATGACACTGGACTCAAGGAATGACTTAGTATTACTAACATTATAATGATTAGACTAAAGGAAAGTACTTTAATTAAACCTACCATAAATTATAGGGGGAAAATTCCAACTTAAACCAGAAACATCTGCAAAGGCACTAAAACACATTGCTTACTAGCACACATTTTGAAACTACAAAACAAGGTCCCAGAATGACAAACTCAGATTAATAGATAGAAGAGTCAGCACCAATTTAATATAGAAAATTTGCACAGAACACAAAGATGGCAAAAAACATGCAAATCCATCTATTTGGGCTAATAAAGCAGGGACAGGGTATTTCCGAGAGACATATAAAAGAAAAAAGAATCCTGACTGGATTCAAATCAGAACTAGAAAAACAATTCATAATTCTTCTTAATATTTTGCAACAAACAGACAATGTCAAGTCAAGAAAATTTCTCTTTTGAAAAGACAAGCAGTAGTTGCAAACCACCTGTCCTAGTATAACATAAATCAAAATAGTATTACTCTGGTAAAATCTGAGTGCTCAGCTGAGTCCAATGGACTCAAAGTGGGGTACGCAGGGCAATATAAGCAGGTACAGAATAATGAGTTAAATAGCTTTCTGTAATCCATTGACTATATTTACCAGACCTTCTTCTAGCTCTCATATGAACATCTAGACTGGAACATATGAGTCTAGTGCCAAACAAGAAGTCTGCACTCTGGCAGATGCAGCACAGGACATACAGTCTCTCTGTTGTGGTGTCTATTACAAAAGAGGAAGGTAGCAAAACAAACAATGTAACAAACTACTGTCACAGTATAAATTGAAAACAATAATAAGATTACAATCCCAAATATATTTTATTGCCTCATCATTGGAAACCATGTCCTCCTATTATTTGAAGGGTTTTCTCCTAAATGTTAGAAACTACCTGGAATCATGACAGAAAGAATCTATGGATATTTATGAAATTGCAGAAGGAAAAAAAATAGCAATTTCTTCACCTACTACAGGGAAAAGTTGACAGGATTTCTCTTTCACTGATGTGTAGTGAAATCCTTCCTAATATTAGAGTGATCCTGAATTAGTAAGCTGAAGTAGAATGCACCAGTACATAAGATTTGTTTTGCATAGTGGAAAATGCAGCTAGGCATGTTGGATATAATTTACCAAAAGATCAGTGATTTTACTCTGTGCCCTAAAGCTGTAGAAGCTTGAAATAGAAAAGAACTATATAATCTAATTAGGCTAATTCTGAAGTTTTCTCAATTGTACATTAACCAGGACTTTGGTCAGCCTACCTTTAAATGCATTAATGAGGTTATTTTCCTGCGTAGGAAAATATTCCACAACCTGCCAGAACACAGGCAGGAAGCTGTTCCAGCTATTTGTGCTTCAGTTATGTCATCTCACTTCTTCACTGTTATGCCCTGTTGACTGCTATGAGATTAAACATGAGGCTACTGAGTATTACTGTGCTGCAGTGAGCATGTGTTGCATATGTTACTGAAGTTTTTTTCATAAGCCTTCTCAAATGGGAATGTTTACAGCTCAAGTGTTGCATGTGGGTAATCTTACACACCACAGAATGAGGTGCACGCTGCTAAAGTGCTTTGCCCCACTAGGTTTGATTTGTAAACCATCACTACAGACTGATATTATTTTCAACACTATACCTGTGGAGAAGAATTTTTATTAGCAAGACAATGCAGATGAATACCTAGTGCAGAGCATATAGGTGATAAAAAAATTTGTACATAGTAAAGGTGGGTGACCATTTGCTAATGGAATTATTTATTCTACTGGTGGAAGAATAAATATATAATTATATATATAAATATATAAAAGAATAACTAAATAAAGAAGACTTCTGACTAAGTCTTTCATATAAATCTATTCATTAAATCTGCTTTTGACTGCCATTCACTCATTGTTCAATTGCAGAAACCCTATCATTAAAAAACTAGAAGTTCAAATATCCTCTCTGTCATTTGTTTATATTAATGGGATTTTATCTGTGGTTCACCTGAAGCTTGAGACTGCATTAAATAAATCCATTTTGCATTCTGGAGGCTTCAACTTTACCTGAAAGCTACAGTATCAACACATTATGTGGAATTTTCTGTTGCACTTGTCTTTGACCTACTGTCTTTATCTTCCCTCAGTACACGAAGAACTTTTCTTATTAGTTGCTTTCAGCCTGAAATAAACTCTGAAGTAAAATTCAGTTTAACCTGCTTCAAAGAGAAAAGAATAAGAATTTAAACTGGGAAAACATAAACATCTGGTATCTGGAAACCTGGAGACAAAGTGAAGAAGTATCTTTCCAGCATGGCTGTAAAGTTCTGTTCACCTCTTGCTTGCTAAATCAGACAGCCTTCAGATACCTCAGTCAGAGACATTCAATAATTTTTATTGACTTGTCGCTCTGCCTCAGTGTCTGGTTTTAAAATCCATTATTAATACAGTAGTTGACCTATGTAGTTCATGAAACAATTACTATTTCCCTCCTATGCCCTACACAGGCTGGAAGGTTATGTCTGTTCTACAACACAAGCTTGGAGCTGACTGCAGCACACTGTTGTGTACTGAAGCCCATTCCACTGACAACCAGCACTGTATATCTACCTCCAAACCTGGACCAAGTGTGAAGGATAGGAGCAGGCTGTCTGGTGGTGGCTCAGGCAGGGGAGTGTTGCAAACAGGTTAGAAGAAAGACCCATGCACAGCCAGTGACTCTGCTGACAGAGCTTACTAGAGTCATCCTTCTGTTGAAAATCAAGCCGGAGTTTGAACCAGTATACCAAAGGCCTCAGTCAGCCCCTTTTCATAGTCCCTCTATTGAAAGTGGCATCTTCAATTTCAGATGTTCCAATGGCAGGTTCAGACCAGCTTCAAACAGCTCTAATTCTGCCAAGTCTATCTGAAAATGAGGTCATCTGAGCAGATCCTCCATCTTCCCCTGGATAGCTGTTTCACCAGAAGCACAAATAAAATTTGTTCATACAAATGTACATTAAAAATGTACATTAAAAAACCCCAACCAAACCTCACAACCATGATGTGGATGTTCAGAAATAGCCATCAGTCACAAACAGCTACCCGCAGTAACAGAAACAACATTGAACCCAAATTTCTGTTAGCACTTCATTCTGCTGCAGTATCACAAGCACTGCTTCTAGCACAGGTGCCTTGTGATGCTAGCCATATTCATTTAGGAAACCAAAAGGTTCAAAGTCACACTTAACAAAAGCCATGGGCACAGATTGCTGCTTTCCACTGAGTGTTAAATTTCATGTTATATCCATGAAATTTAAGGAAAACAAATGTATTCTTTTAGAAATGTTAGAAATTTTAGAATTCAAGACCTTCAGGGATCTCTTTCCAGAGGATCTACAGAAAGTGAATTGCATCCAGGAAAAGAAATACCATTGAAACAATTTACTAGATTTCTTGTAAAATCTTAACAACCCAAAATGTAGCCCAGGATGACTTTTCTGAGTGATTCACAACAGCATATCCTATTTTGCAGATAGTTACCTTGCCGTAGATGGCAATACTAAAGCACAGGGAGACTCCTTACAGGAAAATCAGAAAGGATGATAGATGGAAAGGAACTGAATCAGGCTGAAGTGCATTTCAACAGCAAGTACAATGCTATGGAAGCAGAAGGGTAACAAATGAGTTCCATCTGCAGGGAGATGGTGATTTATAATTAGGCTTGATCAGGTTACAGAAAGGTTGTGTACCTGCTCATATCTGTTCTTTCTGATACATTTCTGCTGAGATGACCATCTCAGAAGCACAAGAAGTAATTGCATGTAAAGCCCTACTAATACTACTATAAATGGTTTCTTCTCTTATAAAATCTTTCTAAATATGTGCACTTGTGCCATGGAACACAATGGATTCCCAGTCTCCATAAATGTTGCTGGATACAGGATACAGGAATACAAACTTCTACTTGTTGAAGCGTATGGATGGAAAAGCTTTTTTTTTTCAATATAGTCTACTTAGTCAACAATTATACTTATTCCTAATGTATGTAGTAGCAAAATTTTATTTGTCCTTCAAAAACTTGGGATAAATAGAACATCCATTTGATTAGAAGAGTCAGTCCCAGTAAAATGTACCAAAACCAATTCTAAGCAAGTATCTTTATCATTCATCAAATTGAATACATTTCGCTGAGACTATTCAAACTCAATAAACTCTAAGGAGTTGTTGACAAAGATTTTTCAGTCTTTGAGAAACAAAAGTCCTCCTCGCCCTTTCTTTATAATAAAAACCCCTGACTTAGTGATGTTGGAAGACCCTATTTTGAAGAAAATGAAGAAAAACTACAGGTCAAAAGCCTGAGTTATGTGAGTTATGTTATATGTCTTTCATTTTCATTCTGTCCTTACTTGGCCTCCTGTTATTTTAAAGAAAAGCTTTAAACTTCAGATAAGGACAAAGCAGAATTTTCAGGCACGATGAAACTGTGTACGCTGCCTGTTCCAGACTGCTTCATCTTTCCAGTTTCCTTGTACTGGAGAAGGCAGTAATTTTTGAGGTCAGATATCCCCGAGATGCACAGATAAGACCCAGGAACGGGTTTATTAATTTAATTCTCTAGTTTCTAAAACCACCTGTTATCCTGACAGCTAAGTGCTGAACATGGAAAATTAAAACATAAAATAAGAACCGAGCAAAAACAGTTAATCAAATGCTAAACAAAATAAATGGGGTTTGCCTCCTTCCTTGAGTTCATTCAAATTATTCATTGATTAGATTCTACTCCATTGCCACCTGCTTGCCAGTTAATAAGGTAATCTTTGGTAATTTAAAATTTTCATGTTTCCATTCCTAGGCATGAGGTACAGTAGGCAATAAAAAGCAATTTAGACAGTGCCATTATCTCTCTGCAGAATAATTTATTAAAGGTACTTTCAAAAGATTCACTTATTTCCCTTTATCCAGACTTCCCAAGAGAATGAGGTTTATGTGATCAGGAAAGGTTGGCATTTTAGGGGAAGAGGGAGGAAGATGAAGAATCTTTGTGTAGGCCAACTGTTGAACATGGTAGTATCCAAATAGACTCACCACAATTTCACACTGGGAATTACGCTGAGAAACAACTAGTGAATGACAGCCACAAGGAGGAAATACATGTCTGCTTGCACTGTGGGAGACATTACTGTGGAAACCGTTCCATTGTTGAACAACCTAGTGAACTCACCTGGAGAGAAGACCTTACAGATACCCCAGCACAGGAAAGCTTTAATTGAAGTTTATGATAACAAGTAACAAATAAAGTAAAAATAAACAAAAATAAATAAATAAAGTAAATAAAAAATCTGCAGGAGTTTGAGTTTAATTTTTTCTCACACTAATGACAGCACTTACTATTAGTGTTCTGATATTTCACAGACTCAGAGAATGGTACAGGAGGTCAGGCAGTTCAACCTCTCAGTGTGGGTCCAAAGCTGCAGAGACTGGACAGAGATACATTGGACTTGTAGGAGTCCTATATACCAGTTGTTTGAAAAGTGTCATGGAGAAGGCAGGGTTCTGCTTTTGTACATTTAAAATTGATTCTATGGTGAAGAGCACACTGAGGAAGCTTGACAAATGTAATATAGAGAGAAATTGAACTGGAATTGAAAATCACTTGAAGTTTATTATGAAAACTCTGTTCCATGTATGACAAGCAGAAACAAGGAAGTTCTGGTTTATCAGGTGGCAATCTATAAGTGGCCATTCCTATGGGGGTCTGAATGTCTCTTCACCAATGTGTATTCATGTGGTTATTAATTATATGCTAAGGTGTCCCAGTTAGTTAAAGCAGCCAGGAGTGGTTCATCACTGTGTGGGTGTAACCCAAACTGTGTATTCTATACCCTCTATGCCATTCCCCAGAAACTGTTAACGACAGGCCTCTCTCAGATAAAACCTCCATTTTGAACCGATGGTCTGAACACTTTCAGACTCTCTT
>VZRE01017757.1:0-10662 GCA_013396775.1 Cephalopterus ornatus
TTTTCATATAATTGTCCTTCCAAGTCCCTTTTGGCTGCCACATTTCTCCATCTTTCTTGTAGGCTCCCTTGAAGTACTGGAAGGCCACCATCAGGTCAACCTAAAGCCTTCTCTTTTCCAGGCTGAACAATCCCAATAAGTGGTATTAATAAATGATGGAAATTACTAGTAGTTTCTAAAAAAACCTCCTAATTGACAACCAGTTCTGAATACTGATTACTTATATACACATTACAGGTAAGCTCTGTGCAGCTGGCCAGAACTCTTTTATGGAAGATTCTACCAACTGTGAAACGAAACACTTAAAACCCCCCAGACGTGTTACCCACACATACAACAGACTGTGTTGAGAACGGGGGCAAGGGAACAGAGTGAAAATAACTGTCTGTGATGTTTAGATGTAGAGTAATTTTTCAGTTTATTTTGCTTTATCTACCATGCCATACCAGACATCATTATACTGAAGATGACATGCCCACTGTTCCCAGCAGCTGCAATGCATTAGCTGAATGGATTGGAATTATAGGTTGCCTTAGGATTTGTCTATTTTGTGCCAAATCCAAATATAAATCCTACTGTGAAAAGTCTTGATTCTATTACATGTGATAAAATATGATGTCTTTGGAAAGAAAAAACCCTAAAGCCTAGAGGAATCATAGGGACAAATAAAGACAAGGCTAAAAGTACAAAACCAGTAGTTGCTCAAATGAAGAAATGTGACTGAATAAAAATGACATATAATTTTTTATTAAATATATGACTAAAATTAAAAGTCTTTTGACCTCATGAATTCCTAAGATAGAAATGCAAAAATTCAGTAGTAACTGAATACTGGAAAAATATCTCCATACATTTAAATGGCACTAGTTAGCATCAGGTCAGAGGCCCTGAATTATCTTTGTACAAACTTTAATGTTAGAAAAAAATACTGTGGTACTGTAGAGGGATATTAAAAGAAATGTTGGAAATTCGCTGAAGCATTTTTTTTTTTTGCTCTGAAACTCTTTTTGGTACCAGTTAGGATAGTTATCTGGACTTATCTGGACTACATAGTATGGCTACAGAGGAAAGACTTGATGTAAAGCAAGTGACAAAGAAGGTACTGAAGTACTTAGAAAACTTGTGTGCTCTAAAAATGGGGATAAATTATGACCTGAATAAATTTGCATATGTGTGCTGACCAAATGACTGGCTTTGAAGTGTGGATGAAGGAGAGTCATGGATCTCCATGTAGAAAAAACTATTTCTACCAGTTGCGTGGAGCACTATATCATCATTTGATAAGGGTAACTCAGAATTTCCAGATTCACACCCTGCTTTCCAATAAAAATAAATGAAAACATTTAGAATTTCACATATGGTCTAGTTTTCATAAATCATTGGCTGCAAGGAAAAAAAATAATGCTAAAATAATTCAGTTCAATTTTATCCTCTACCTCTACTCAGTGATTCTTACATACACTCTATTAAAATATCTTATCTTGTTTGAAAGACAAGAAATATTTAAAGCAAAAGATAATTCACTACATTCCAGGATAGGTAGTAGTTTTATTAACAAAAATAAAAAACTGAATCATTCAACAATTCATTTTGATACCTTCACTTTTCAGATGCTGGAACGCATTACAACCGTATTCAATAGCTTAGAGTCCCAGAATGTCCACTGTTGTTTGGTATTAATATATATGATGAAATCTTGTTTCTACTGCTGTCAGGAGGAATTTTACCTCTTATGTCTGCAGGACATGGGAGACTGAAATATATTGACTAGGATTACACTGAGTTGAAGGAGAGCTTTCACTACTATGACTCAATTAAGTTATGTGCTTATGACTACTTCACAGGTGGTCATCAGGATTTGCTTAAGCATATTTGCCTGCAGGGAAGAACATCGTATGTTTTGAAGTGATGGCTCATGTATGTAGGAGACAGAAGGCTCTGAAGCTTCTTTTAATGAAGCAGAAGGACTTCTTTAGTTCCCCATCATAAGTTGTTTTTTGCACTACATAGGTTTTGTACCTTTTGTTCCAAGTGTGGTCTTGTAGTCAATCTTCTGTCTTTCAGTCTACCCACTACACAGCTTCATTCTTAATCCATGTCCCAAATAATATTGTTTGTCTTGTAGACACTGAGGGAGTGTGGGATCACTTAATGAACTTCTAAGCATTTATTCTTAAAGAATTTCACTTTAAAGTTTATATGTTTTCGAAATACCTCTGAGTATTTTGAGTATTTATCACATGAACTCATCTTTCCAGTTCATGTGCCTGTAGGTTAAAGAAGAATTAATTTCTTGGATGAGGAGTCTTTTTGGTCATTGAATTTTAGACTAAAAAATAATTATTTAATTTTTTTTAATGATGGCAATGCAGCAATATGTTTAAAAAGTTGAAAAATTATTTCCATCTAGACTTCTGCATTAGATTACAAGTTGCTATCAAGTTTGTGTTTTACAGAATCATAGAATGGTTCAGGCTGAAGGGACCTTAAAGATCATCCAGTTCCATTCCCACACCATGGGCGGGGACCCCTTCCACTAGACCAGGTTGCTCCAAGCCCCATCCAACCTGGCCTTGAACACTTGCAGGGATGGGGCATCCACAACTTCACTGGGTAACCTGTGCCAGTGCCTCACCACCCTCACAGTAGACATTTTCTTCCTAATATAATAATCTAAACCTGTCCTCTTTCAGTTTAAAGCCATTCCCCCTTGCCCTATCACTACATTCCCTAGTAAACAGTCCCTCTCCAGCTGTCCTGAATGTACTGGATGGCTGCTAGAAGGTCTTCTCAGTACCTCCTCCAGGCTGACTCAGCCTATCCTCATAGGAGAAGTGTTCCAAACCTGCGATCCTCTTCGTAGCCTCCTCTGGAGTTGCTCCAACAGGTCCATGTGCTGGGGACTCCAGAGCTGGAGGCAGCACTGCAGGTGGGGTCTCACCAGAGCAGAGCAGAGGGGCAGAATCCCCTCCCTCCCCTGCTGCCCACACTGCCCTGGATGCAGCCCAGGACACAAGGGATTTCTGGGCTCCCAGTGCGCATGGTCAAGGCATGTTAAGCTGCTGATCACCTAATCCACTCAAGCCTTTCTCCTCCGGGCCGCTCTTAATCCATTGTCTATCCAGTCTGTATTTGTGCTTGGGATTGCCCTCATCCAGGTACAGGACCTTACACTTGGCCTTGTTGAACTGCATGAATTTCACATAGACCCACGTCTCAGTCCTGTCCAGGTCCCTCTGCATGCCTTACCTTCCCTCCAGTATGTCATCTTCAGGCACTCCACCTGGTCATTAACAGAGAGGGTGACACGTCCTCCTCGTCTGTCCTTCCTAAAAAGCTTGGGCCCCTGATGAAGCTGATTTACTGGTTGCGGAGGGTGGAGTCCCTTCGTGCTGCACTTCAGATGTTCTCCTTCTCCAGGCTCTGGGCACCTATTGCTGGCCCTGGCACCAAACTGGTAGGACTGGGATGCATTGAGGTTCCCCTCCACTGGAAACTTTGGTGCCCCCTTGACCAGCTTGGCAAGGCTGTGAGCAAAGATGCTTTTCCCTTTCTCTGACAGATGGACCCCATCACCCCCAGTAGAACATTTTGCTTGAAGTGAGTCCCATGGTCTAGACAGCCAAATCCCTGGCTGTGGCACCTATCCTAGAACTGTTGATTTGCCAGATTTGACCAGACCTTTCAAATTCCTTCTCTCTGACCAGGAATTTGCTTTGTTCTTGTTTTTCGTTACAGCAATAGAATTGCAGAAGTTTTGATTATGTGTTTTTTTTGGTTTAGTAATTTTATTGATGAGTTTTTCATCACAAGCTTTCAACATTTCAATGCTAATTTAATTGTCATTTATGATTTCTCCATGTGGTAATGTTCCCTCTCTCATTTGTGATAGAAGAGATTAGGGTGTCTGCCTCCTCACATTACTGTTCTCAGTGAAGATCAACTGTAATCAGTTGACCTTCACAAATAACACCAGTGACAAAACCACAAGAGCTCAGTCTTGGAATAAGGCAGAACAGGTTATGGGATATTTAGATACATTGAAGTTTTCAAATCCCCGGGATTTAATGAATGGCATGCTACAAAATGGACAGACCTGTTTGATTGGATTGTAGTCCCATTACTTGTTGCCTTTCATAACTTGTGTAGATCTGGTGAAGTAGAAAAATCACAGACATTATAAATATATGGCTTATCTTTGAAAAAGAAGGAAAAAAATGAACTAGGGACCCTTAGACTTAACTAAGCTACATGAAAAATCTGTATTTCTATATGAAAGTAACCAAGGAAATGATTAAGGCAAATAAGACTTCACCAAAAATTTCAAGAACATATCCCATAAAACAATGTTTTATGTGTGACAACATGGAAGTGAAGGAAAAGTTGTAGAGGTGACACATCTTGAGCTTTGATATGCTTAAAAGCAACTTAGGAAAGCAGGATATTTTTGAAAATACTGCATCAAAATCAGTAGGAAAATCAAGAAACAATGGCTCACCATGAAATAGAGAGAAATACTGAATTACATGTCCTGGGTCAGCTATTACTCACTGTTTTCATGAATGAGGGGATTTACATATGCTGATGACAGGACAGAATGTAAATACGTTTTATAAGAGAATGTGGATTCGGCAAAATTTTACCGGAAGAAGCAGTCTGAAAAAATAAGATTTTTTCAGAGAAAGAAGTGCACAGTGCTCCTGCTTAGGAAAAACTGAGCTCACAGGATTGAGGCATTACTATATAGAGCAGTTAATTCAAAAATCCCCAAGAGGGTTATAGGTTACAGAGAACCATAATTGGGGTGCTAGTCATCATTTTCATAAGCTACTTTAAGAAGGGCAGACACCTGAAAAATAGATATGAAGAGTATAAATAGTAAAAATAGGAGGTAATCCTTCTGCTTTACTGAAACTGAAGTGGAATACTTGGAGAAGAAAGCATAACCTATGAAGAACTCTGAACAAACTGTTTTTCTTCAGAAGGGACAAGTGAGGGCTCTCTTTCACAGCCCTTTATAAACTCCTTGCAAACCAGAAAGAATATTCTCTTTATGTCTATAAAGATGGGTCTAAACTGCAGCCACCATGACTGAGGATATAAATCTTTATAGTGCTAAAGTGGGACAGGAATAGCTAGTCTGTGGAGATATCAGAGTGCTAAGAACTGGTAGTGATTAACATCTGGCTTGGCAAATACTTAAAGTGAGATGGATTTGATCATGCCTTGGGCACGTGGACTAGATAAGACCTGAGGCTGACTGCTTAATTAGTAATTCTGGCTATTTAATTAAATTTACTTTTCTAAGTCAAGAGTTTCTTCCACACATGCTCCATGTTCCCATCTTGAATAGCAGCATAAAGAATGCAGAAGTATTGAGTGGTGACTTTATCTTTTTATTTTAAAAAGTCCACTAAGATAGCTTTGTTGTATATATCTGGGAACTGGAGGATAAAATGTGCTAAACCAAACTTATGGGAAAAACTGTAGCAATTCTGATATCTAATAATTTTTCTCTTAATGGAAATGATTGTGTACTTTCATTTAATGCTAAAATATATTTACAGGGTAAATCTATTAATATTGAAGGGACTTGAATAAGCAGTAGCTTTCTCTAGGTAATCTGGAAAGAAGTATATTAATCCTTACTAAAGTGTTAACTGTACAGATGAAAAATGTTTAACTTTCATCTTATGTAACAACTGTTTTGGAGACCAAATTACAGAAAGAAAGACATAGTTTTAGATGCTCTTTCCTTGATAGGAATTTTTCATTCATTATTTGACATATGAAATACTATGTTCGTATCTGTTTAATTTAGAAAAAAATTAAATTTATGATCCATTGTTTATTCTGCTTTTCATGTCATTAAGGAAACTTTTTAACTGCTGGTGAATCAAATATAGCCAATTGATTAAATGTGGACTGAATTTATGAATCTGATTAGGCCATGTATGTTTTGCATACAAATCACTTTGCAGTGCTTGCATTCATTTAGGGAATCTCAGTGTAGTTCATAAATGAACACTGACATTTGAATATTGCAACACTTTGCTAGAAGATCATCTGGTTAACAGCACAAATAAATAAATGGTCTTAAAAATGCAGTTTAATATATAAAGCATTAGCATCCATGTGCAGTTTGAAGTGCTTTCCTCTTTGCAGCAGATGTGGGATGGCATGAAGAAAAGTGCATTTCTAGAAGTCCAGCGGTGCAGTGATGGCCAGGGCAGTTGATTATAGACAGAAACAAAAAAACTGGTAACCATCGTCCTGAATGAATGACAGGAATCGACACCCTTCAAAAGGCAGTCATAAAAACAGGAGGCAAGAGCATCTGGAGAAGAAGAATTAGGCCATTGGAAGAAAAGGCAGAGTACAACCACTAAACTGCCCAATTATTGCAGTCAAATTCAATTCCATTCAAATGGCTTCCTTCTTCAAGTCATTTTCCTTTGCCACCTCCTTTGCAGCTCTTCCATTAACTGCACTACTGCTGACCTTGAATACCAGTGCGTGTTCTTTGCAGACAGAAGCAGGTATATATTTCATGATTTGAAAGCCAGCCTGAATTGCAATGGCTTCTTGTGATATATTGATACCTGTAAGTCCCAATGGAGATGGATTTTGCCAGTTTTACTTAGGAAATGAGGCAACAGCAGGAATGTAAAATGCTTATATTAACCACACATACCCTCTCATTACCATCTTCAGGCTGTTTTATAGTATTTTATCAGTTTTTATCTTATCTAACATTTCACAGAGTGAAATAAATGTCTTCCCCCTTACATTATTCAGACTGTGAATCTGCATTGTGAAACCTGACCCAAAGAGAGTCTGAGACACCAAGTATTAACTCTAAATTCTGAGGGATGCCAGTTAGCAGCAAAAAAGGTAGAACTGGTGGCTCTTATTTAGGCCTAGAAAGCTGGAAAAAAATCAAGCTGATCCAAGTGAAAAATGCATTTGACAAATATCAACAGGTAGTAAGTTTGAAACATCAAGTAACAGGTAAAAGTAGTGTAAGATGTATTCCTAAACTACTCATGTCAGATTTTAGGAGACACATGAATAAATAATAACACTTCTTATTCATCTTTATGTAAATAGAAATTTTTATTGGGAGAAGATCATAAAGAAATTGCTTCTTTTTAAAATCTTAATTAGAATTTAAATATCTGTTGCTTCTGAAAAGAAGAGTAATTGCATGTTTCCCTCCCCCCAAGAATAGAGAAGAGGATCATTTGAATCTGGTAGGCTGACCTCCAGTCAGATGACTTTGCCTTCCCTCTACTCTCACCCCCACTTCTTTTTTCAAGCAAAAGCAGAGGTAGCACATTTAAATAAAATAATAATTAAAAAAAATAGCAGGAAATAAATAAGAAAAACAAAGTTTTTGAATAATGGAATCTAAAAACCACAGGAATGTCAAATTAAGGAATGAATACAAGAATGTACATGGTAGGACAGATTGGAAGAGGGTTAATTTTAATCTGGTTTACAGTTGTGGTTGAGAAGTTATAAAAGGTTGAAGGAATGAGCAATACATAAATATCTTCCATATAGAGAGTTCCACAGAGTGAATGGAAAGTGAATGTATCATATTTGGGCTCAATGGAAAGTAAAAGTCTGGTCTGCAAGATTATCAATGACCACTTTCTCTCCTGTTGTCTCTCGTCCTATCCATATACCTTGTTCTACAAATCAAAGTGAAGATTCAAATTTCTGAATAAAACTCAATGCGACCATGTTTTCTAAATATAATAGCAGCATATAACTGACAGCTCATTTTCACATTTTTATGCAAAAGGTCAAGTTTAGAAAGGTTAAATGTTGTCTAGACCAAGGAAAAGCTATCACAAAGGCATTAGAAAGTTTTCTTTTATGAAGTAGAAAGTATTTGAAATACTCATCAGGGGGGTTGATATGTAATATTAGAGATGAAAAGCAAAAGCCTCAAGTGTTAAGGGTCACAAAGTTTCATGGGTGATCTGGTTTCTTTAAAATATTAGGTGACTTCCCAGTAAGTAGGACAGTTTTCTCCATACTTTCCTTATAATGGGCAATAACTAGCTTTTCATGATGTTTTTGAATGACATTGCAAATGAAAATACTAAAAACTAAGGAGGCAGCAGTGAATATGCTTACTTTTGCTTTCTTTCTGAAACAACAAAAAGTCAAGCTACACACCAATAGTGTAATTTTACTTATTTTATGTAAAGAAAGTATTTAAAGAAAAGTATAATGTTATAAGATTGACCCCAATATTAATTGAATTTGAAAAAAAATGCATTGGCGTTTTAAGATTAGTACAGTCTTTGATAGATTATCATTCTTGACAAGCAAAAATGATGATTGTAAAACATTCAGCCTTCATAGTATAGATGAAAGTGGTTCCTCACCAAAACATACTGCTGTGGGGGAGCAAGGAAAGGTGAAATCTGACTTGAGCTCTGAAGTTTTGATGTAGACAAAGAGAAGGCAGAGCAGAAGTTTGAAAAGAAAGTGGGAAATATTTGTGTTAATATTTACATAGGTAGGCATGATGGAAAAGTTCCTCTTGAGCCAGCTTTTGGATTGCAGGTGCCTGAAGGAAATGTTGATGCTACTGGTCAATGAAAAAATTCTGATTCTGCTATGGAGAGACTACAGAAAATATTCTCTTAAGAAATGTGTAAACAGCCTGTCATCCATGCAGGTGCTGGGGTAAGCAAAGAAATTTTAAAATCCTAAGCATGTGGCCTTTTCAATGGATAATGGCTACTGATTTTCACAAAAAAAAATTAGATAGATAGTGATGCTTCCTTCCTTTAGAGCTGTGCATCCAGGGGATGTAAGCTAATAAACAGGCAAATTTTTGTTGTTTTAGCCCTGGTCTCTAAATCTTTTGATACTTCTAATGATGATGCATTACAGCTGTCTTGATAAAAAACCCCCCTCAGAATATCTCCTTTTCCTGATCCAAATCAGTTTGTACTGCCAAATGACAGGGTGCCCTGAGTGGACTAACAAACCTTAATGACCCTGACCAGCCTCATCTGAAGCCCCCACCCACACCTATGAGTCAGGAAGCACTATTTAAGGTGAGCCTTGGGATTTTTTTTTTTTTTTAATTTTTTTTTTTTTGTTCTCTACCTGGCCTATGTATGAGAGGTGTTGGCTTTCAGCTCAGCTACAGCTATACCCTTGTCTGGCTGTGGGCCCTGCTGAATTGGAGTTCAGCATGGGGATTTGCTGCATCTATCCGTATCCTTTTGTAGTTAATCTATTAATCAGAAACTACTGAAAGGGTTTCCATGTCAGACATGGACATAGCTTCAAATAGCAAAGCATGTGAAATATATTATTTCTCATATTTCTCTGATCTCATGTATCAGACTATGCATGTCATGAAGTAATGAAAGTAAAGATTCTGTGTAGCTCACTAGAGCTTTAGAAATCTTAAACTCTTAAAGCAGACTGCTAGTAAGACATCTTAAAAGGAAAAATATGTAATGCTAGTCTGTGGCTCAGAGACTACAGAAGGTTTTTGTAAGTACTCTTTTTGCTCCCTCTGTTCTGCTTCAGTTCTAAAAGTCTTTTCTCAGTGTAGCAGAGTAGCTCTTTCAGGATAGCATTTCTAATTTCCTCAACTCCACATAGAATTGTTTTTATTACTAGGGAAAAAAAATTTTGCATACTAAAAATGTGAACTTTAATTATTTAGGCATTTTATACAATACTTTATTTTTTGAAACTGCAGCTTTTATTTGCCTCAGTTCTCACTTAGATGTTAAATGGCTCAAGTTTCCTGACTTCTATGACGGCAAAACACAAAGTGCATCCATTCTGTACTATATTTGTAGACTTGGGTAAAATGATGTTACTTAGTGAATTATTCCACACAACCAAATGTATGTTTAATATGAGTTTACAAGAAGTGTGTAATATTCAGTATCGCGTAAAGAAAACTTTTAAAAAATCCACTCACAGTCTTTTTATGAAACATAATTATTCTCATACAGAAATGGAAATTTAATTTCTGTTATAGGACTTAGTGCAGTGAACTGTGTTGTTATTAATTATAGAACTGTTACTAATGCCCAGGGATGATATTTTAATAAGGTTTAATCTTCCTTTTTCACATTCTAGTGTACTTTATAACTATGTTTTTGTGCATTACTTTGCAGTTTTTATTTACAGACTAAGTGAGCTCTATCTCCAATAAGTTAGGCATTTATGGTGGGTCTGAGCACAGAAAAGTTGTTCTGTAGGTTGGTATTGCATGAAGGTTAAGATAGCTAATACAACCAAAAAAAGCCATTTATTCTGTGGTCTAGTCTAGAGCTTTTCTGAAACACTGGATTTCTTTTTTTCATCCAACCCTGGTTTTACTTGAAGTCATCCTTGTAGCTCTTAAAATATACACTTGGGCTTTCAATGCCCTTTGTCTTATGCTAAAAGAAATTTTAAAGTCAGGAGGAAGGACCACTCATGACTCAGTTGTTCTTACTTGGGGCTAATGCTCTTTAGATAATCACAGAAGAAAACTGGGATGGAACAAATAGTTCACTTCACCTAAACTTCTATTAATACCATTGTATTTACTAGACATAAATATTACTTGAATCCACAGTCCAAAGACTTAGTTCAATGTGAGCAGAAACTAGCAAAATATCAATG
>VZRE01017767.1:0-72536 GCA_013396775.1 Cephalopterus ornatus
GGATTTCCCTTATTCACGTCTATAACACTCATTACTTTGGTCTTCTGGTCTTTGTATAGACAGAATAAAAGAAAAAAGGGAAAAACTCTCCGCCAAATCTGTACTTCTGTCAGTGCACTACAACCAACCTTATCTATGGGAGAAATTGCTATTTCCCATTCTTATGTGCACCAGTCAACATATAATTGGGATGTATCTACTTCAGACACTTTTGTATATATACTACAGCATAGCCATAGCTATTTCAAAGCTATGAATAGCAGTGAGCCTGTGACAGCATGGAACTGGGCACAGACTGCACAGCTCCCCCAGGGAACACCAACATGCAGCTCTGTAATGGCTCAGCTGCCACGTGTCCTTGTGTGTTGAACTTGGATTAAAAAACACTGTAAAGACACATTAGTTTTCACACTAATTCATGCTCAAATTTCATACTGTTTGTGGCCTATATTTTGGTAGTTCACTGCTGCATTTTCTTCCTACTCCACAACCTGATATGCCAAAACCAAATCACCACTTCTTGTAATTGTAAGGCACACTAATGTGGGGAAGGAAGGCATGACCTCTGCTGAAGCTCTGCACTTAAAAGGGCCCCTTTAGATGAGACTCCTTGCCATCAACTCACAACAGGGGCCTCCCTCCTTCATATGCTCCAATGAAGCCATCATGAGAGCCTGCATGGATAAACAGCAGCTACATAAAATTAAGTCTTATGTATCAAAATGACTACCCATGGCCATCACTGTGGAATCTACTTTGCACCTGGAAGAGACCTTTTTCTTGAGGGTTTAACCAGTGCACAGCACAGCCCATACCATCAGATACTTCCCCTAAAACTACCTGGTTGCAGCAATGTAACAAATTTGGGATCCACAGGTTGCTCCCTGGATTGAAAATATATGGCTGGAGGCAAATAATAACTTCTGCAGGAAAAGAATAGATATGGTTTAAGTAAAGCAGAATTGCAGACCTTAGTAAGTGGCACAGACTCTGGGAACTTGCTGGTAATTAAATACTGTGTATTATTACAGTTGAAATCTTACCATGATTCTTTATTACATAAATTGCCATTTGCTCTTATAGCCAAAATTTTCTTATTCTTGGGGATTATTTCTTCAATTTGTGCTCTATGGTGAACTTGCCACTGGCTGCCGCAAGAGAGGAGCCCTGAAGAAGAGACATAAGGACTCCCTGAAACAACATCTCAGCCTTGGCCATATCGATCACCATCACTGGTCTGCTCTGGCCTCCAATCGGGAGGCCTGGAGACACACTATTCACAATGCTGCAATATCTTTTGAAAATACACGCAGGATCACTCTCGAGGAGAAAAGGCAACGCAGAAAGAACCGTGTCCTTTCAGTACCACCTGGGGAGCCATTCTGCTGTGCCTTTTGCAACCGGACGTGTCTATCTCGCATTGGCCTTTTTAGCCATCAGCACGCTTGTAGCAAGCGTGGGTAGAGTCCTTCACAAATCTTCGTTCGCGAAGCCTAGCCATGATGATGATGTGTAAATAAAGAGTATACAACAGATACACAATTACAGAAGTGGACTGTGGAGTTTAATAAAAAAGTTTAAAACCAGTCTTATGGAACTTATCACTCATGGTTTCATTATAAATGTTTTCTTTACAGTGGGAATCCTATTTTGCAAAATTGCCCCAAACCAAAAAAACCCTAACAAATAAACAAACAAACAAAAAAACCCAAAACCCCCAACCCACAAAAAAACCAACTGACCTTCCTCTGAATTCACATTGGTTTTAGGCATCAGCTTATCTAAGTTACAGGGCTTTTGGTTTTGCATCTCTTAATTCATGAATAGTATAGCTTTCTTTGAGAGGTTTCAAGTAATGTAACCTGTTATAAGCAGAATTTGTCCAAGAGTTTCCAGAGGTTTCTAGGAGTAGAAAAGTCACGATTTCTGTTCTGCTTGTGGTTTTTGTTTCCCTCACCATCTGAATTTGAATTGCATCAGTTTCAGCATGAGCACATATTTGTTGTTTTCCCTCTGGAATACTTATGTGATTCCCTCCCATGTAGCATTTGATGTCCACTATGAAAAAAAAACAAACAATTTTAGTAGCCAGATCTTCAGAGGAATTTCAGATATAAACCTCATTATAACCAAGAAACATCCACAGCGAAAATTCATAGCATTTTGGTGACATGCATAAACATATCAAGAGTTGGCCTGCTGAATAAAACCCCACATTAACCTACCTCTTTCTCTTGAAAAGAATGTCAATTCTCATGTCTTAATGAAAGAGCATGTGGGAGTGACTGGAGAGGGCTGGAGGAGGGTGATTTCCCCTAATTTATGAGAGCCTGATGATGATTCACATTTTACCAGGGCAGTATAAGAACTAGAAATTGTTAAATTTCCTAAACCTCCTTTCTGTTCCTTGCTTGTGTGCATGAGCATTTCTGTTCCTGTCACTATTTGAAGTTAAGAATAAAAAGATTTCCCCACATTTTCACAGAGCCACTGTGCACCCCTACCCTGAGGGGATCCATAGAATGGCCTGGGTTGGAAGGGGCCTTCAAAATTATCCAGTTCCAACCCCCTGACGTAGACAGAGACGGTTTCCACTACACCAAGTTGCTCAGAATCCATCCAACCCGGCCTTGAACATTTCCAGAGATGGGGCATCCACCACTTCTCTCTGGGCAACCTGTTCCACGGCCTCACCGCCCTCACAGTAAAGAATTTCTTCCTAACACCTAATCTAAATATTTCCTCTTTCAGTCTAAAAACATTCCCACTTGTCAGTAAGAGAGTAAGAATGATTTGGGCAAAATATATATGTATATATATATATACACACTTTAGATGTCTGGGGTTATGTAAGAAATTACATTTATATATAAGAAACAATAATTTTTAGAGACCAAGCCACTAAACAAAAAAATCATGCCACTAACTCTCACTTTGATTGATCTATTTTGGGTACAAAATTTTTTCCTGAGTATTACCATGACAGTCTGGGGTACCATCATGTGCAAATACATAAAAAGCAAACTCATTGTGAGTGAAGAACTTATTCAGCCATGAAAATGCAAATGGAAAGATTAAGAGTAGTGAGGAACCCAACAAGTAGGCATGTCGTTCTTTCACAGTGTTTGCAACAGGAAACATGTTCTATCTAACAAATTTTGCTTTCTAGTTGGTTTTTTTGGTGTAAGTTTTGGAAGTAGTCCAAGTCATGAAAGTTTATATTCAACTCAGACTATATCTACAAACCTGCAGGTATTAGGATGTATTGGTCTGGTTCAAGCTTACCTTTAAACCTAAGCGCAGCCTGAAGTGAGCTGAGATTTTACAATATTTTACAGATTCTTATAATAAATATGACTAAATTCCTTATTTTCAAAGTTGGCCTCAAGCAAATGAGCTCCTTTCAGTCCCACATTTGTCCGAGGGCCAGGCTTTGCTCAGGTCAACAGTTTCACTCTGACTTCCACTGATTTAAAACAACACATTCTTCTTGTGTATTGGAAATAAAATGCTCCAAGACCAAAGTTACCACCCTATATTCCTCTACTTTTCACTTGGGGATATTTTTGTCATTCTGCTTCTTGAGTGTGTTCCTAAGGCTAGGTTTGAAACCTGCGAAAATAAATATTTTGAGTAGAAATATTCTAATCTCAAATATAGTGGCATAATTGAAACTGCTGTAATGCAGTAATATTTTTGTGATAAAACTAGCTTGTAGATCTGTGTAACTCTGACATTTAATGATTTCTGATGTCTGGAAGGTATTAGACTGTGGTTGTAATAATCTCTATAATTGTAACAGTTCATGCTAGCTAGACTGCATATCTATTCTTCATCTGTCCTTAAACTAATTTGTTCTATGTATGAATATATCACACTCATCAATTTAAAGTGCCATCCTTTGGCTATGCAGGTGATTAAGGACTATACATAATGTATGAGGCAAACACACCAAACTTACACAAATGCTTTTTAGGAGTGTGTAAAATAGCTGCTTTCTGTTAGATTTTCTAAGTTATTATTCTAATTGAAACCCAAGTCACAACTACAACTAACCAGCAATCAATTACTTCTCCCATACGTAATGCCTTGGATGATGAGAGTTATACTGTGGCTCTGTGCTGAATTCCAAAAATATTAAAAAAGCAAAAAAAAAAACCAGCACACAAAAAAAATTCACCAAAACACCCACCAAACAAACAAAAAAACAACACCCCCCCCAAAAAAAACTTGAAAATCAGAGGATACTAAGTTTTCCAACTCACTGCTGCCTATAAAGTTTTCCTTACAATTAGTGCAGTACTGGGTTCTTAAAATTCTTTTTCTAGAAGGGTAATTCCACTCAATAATGCAGCTAAATATGCAGAGAGCATCTATTACAACGTCTAGTACAATATTTCTCTGGTCACAGGTCTGATAAAGAAACAAAGAAACTCTAAGTTACTGATTTCTTGCAGGACATAAGTCCTATGTGAAGTCTCGAGGCTGCACTCGGCAAAATCTTTCCATAAAGAGGCTCAGGACTGCGGAGAAGACCAAGCGGCTTGTGGAGGGGGCTCAAAGTGTTAACCTGTACCAAGAGGGTGGCTCAGATTGCAACAACATTTGATTGCTACCTGACTGATATCTTGCAGCTGACAGGAAATCAAATGCTTGCCTCAGTTATATTTCCAGCAGATGGGCCGTGAACACCAGAGTAACATACAAACAACACAGAAATTCCAGTCCTCTGAGGAGCCTCAGAGTCTAATAGGAATGTAAAACAAACCCCTTATTTTCAGTCTTTGCTCGGGGGACCATGAAAATTGTGCAGGGAGTGTTGCCCAAGCTTTCTTTGTTCAGGATCAGATTTGTGCTCACTTGTAAGATACATTCCCTCGTCCAGACTGAATGCAGAGATGAGCAACCAGAACAATCTATGTAACAACTTTCCATGAAACAGAGACATAAAACTAGTTTTCTCACCAAGTTTCTGAGCTGTGCATGCTCAAAGTCGCTGAAGAGGAGGATGCACATAGAAGAAGATAAAGTAAACCATTTCTTGCCGGTACAAGAGGAGCATCTCTTTGGGGACAACATCTCCAGGAGTGATTAAGTGCCAATCACTTCATTCCCACAGTTAGGTACAAAGAGCAAAACCCAGCCCTCAGTAAATTAAAAAGGTTGACAGCACAGAACCCATTGTGCATCCATAAGCTGTTAAAAGGGAGAGAAAGAAGATGGGAAGGGGAGGTTGTGCATGTCCTGAGACAAGCACACCCCTTACTCTTATAGGCACTAGTGTATGTTTTATTTTTTCAGTGTTTTACAACCATACTAGATACTCACAGAAACCCAATAATAATGCTCTGTGGCTAAGATTAAAAAAATCACAAGATGTTATTATGAGATCCCTTTAAAATTGCATCAAAATTCAGTTGTGAAAATATATATACTTTGCATTTTTCTAATCAAAGGTATGTTTTGCCATAGCATATTCCTCTGTGTGCGATACTAAGGTAAGGAGTCATACAAAAGTCATATATATTTGCCTTTATGTGTATGTCTATATGTACATAACATGTGTATACTCAGTTCTTCAAGTGCTACTTCTTACTGCCATTGGCTTTTTTTTTTTTTTTTACCTCAGAGAACAGAAGGAAAGAAACACAAATAATTGTATCAAATTATTAACTACTGATCAGACTTTACACTTCTTTATCACATCATAATCATCACTGAAAACTGAGTCTTTGAGTCTCTCATTCAATGGGTTGAGTCTCTGATTCAGTGGGATGGTCACTACACTTTTAACACCACGAGAAGAGATATGGAGAACTAGGAGTCTGGGAAAACAAATTGGAAATAGAATCATTTCACTTTCTTTCTTCGGCACGGATGCCAGGTTATCCCTAGACAATAAGAAATGACTAAGAAATTAGTATCCATCCTTCTAACAATGAAGTTATTTGAAGACTGTAGAAAACCAGTACAATAAAAGTGGAGGATTCTCATGCTTTACTTAATGGCATTGGTTCATATAAACTTTGATAAGTAATAACAACTACAGAACTTGATTAAGTTTTTCTCTTAGATAAAAGGAGGGTTAAAGTTTTTAATGACAAGCTCTGTTTGAAATGGGAGAAAAATTTGGGTATTTGCAGGCACCATGTTCTTTCTGAGCAGATGTCTGATGTTTTCCTTAGAAAAGAAATTTGGATTAGGTTTCCTGGCTCAGATTTCTTAGGATTCAGTTTGCTTTTACAACGGTGATATCAGCTCTGATTTAATAGAGCATAAGAGAACTATATTAAAACTATATTCAGATTATTTTCTTCAGCCTTCCCCATTCTGCAGCCAATTTCACATTCATTTGCTAATTTGGAGACAGAGACTGCATAGCAAAGGAAGGCTGGAGGCAATAATGAAGGCTGCAAATGTTTGCTGTATCAGTAGTTACTGTTTTGATTGCTGAAATAGGGGGGAACTGTCACTATTAACAAACAGAGGAAGAAATTATATGAATAAAGAAAAAAGAAACATAAACAGAGCAAAGCTTATTCTTTGAAAGGTAGATCTGTGTACAAACGCTGAGTAGAAAACCTTTCGCAATATGAAATGAAGCATCCTGCAAGTCTGACATCAGAATCAGATGCTGACTTTCCTGAAATGATGTTTCTTACCAAGTATTTGTGATACAGTCAAAACATAGTTAGTACAACACTTTTTTCTCCCATACCAATGGTCTGATTAAGAGAATGGCACGTTTTGAAATACAGAATGGAAAGACAATCCATTGCTTTCATCTTCATATTCTTCACAGTGATATCAGATACCAAGCAGTGGTAGCAAATATACTTCAGAATGGATGTTCTTTTCATCAATATATGATTAAATAAGCCAGTGCATTCCACCAAAAGAAAAAAAAAACACCTCCTCAAACAAATACATTTTTAAGCTAAAGGAGTAACATAAAGCTTAAATAAAACTTCATGTATTTTCAAAACCTTAAATATCTTCTCAAGTCTGAGCAAAGACTGATTTAAACAAACACTTTAAGACTGAAAATGGCCTCTATTAGTCCACTGTAGAATAGACTGCTATGATTTGTTTTCAGTGTTCATGTGGGATGCATTTGGTTTGGAAAGAGGTCCCTCAAGCTGAAAGATATGTTTCCTGATGTCAT
This sequence comes from Cephalopterus ornatus, assembly GCA_013396775.1. Lineage (NCBI taxonomy): Eukaryota > Metazoa > Chordata > Aves > Passeriformes > Cotingidae > Cephalopterus > Cephalopterus ornatus. The sequence goes on from VZRE01017767.1 coordinate 7,166, forward strand.
GATACCATTAATGTGCCATAAAAATGATTTAGCAGTGGGGATCAATGTACTGCATTCTAACAAGCCAATAAAATAGCCCCTACGGTATCCCATCCTTATTATGGGGTCCTATTAAGAAAATGGAAAAAAAATTGTTCATATATAAACTGTTTGGATTCTCTATACAAGAAAGATGTGTTTCAACAGGCTGGTACATTTTAGCAGGCTAGAAAAGATCAATATGATGCCAAAACCCTTATAGTTTTAAGTTAGATGCTAGCACAGAGTTTTTGCAGTGTACATGAGTATATGAGGTCTGATTATCTGGGTGCCACAACAGATTTTCGGATTTTTGGCTGCAGAAAGGTAAAAAAATGAAAGGAAACAGACAAAGCCTACACATGAAAGAATAAGTGGTATTTACACAGCAAAAAAGATAATTTCAGAATATTTGAGAGCAAAGTTAGTAGTTTTAACAGGACAGATTCACAAAAAATAATTCAAAATATCCAGTGACATATTAGTGTATAAAAGCATTAATGCCTTTTCTGCAAAACCTTATTTGCAAGATATTTTCAGACTTGTTTTAATAAAGGAAATGCTTAACAGCTTTCTGTTCAGTAACAGTCCTTCTCTGCCCACTCATGTCAGTTAATTTCAATATTCCAGCATCATGCCTTTCAGAAGCTCACTTCTCTCCAAAGACATAAAAAGCTTATTTCAGATGCTAGAGTGCATTAAGACACCAGATATGGTCTCAGGTTTCAGAAACTTGCTGCTACACACTAAGGTGAAGGTGGGATGTAATTCTTTGGCTTTGTACTTGCCATTATTCCAGCCCCATAGTGGCAGGTAATCTGCAAAATAAAACTCAGGTGTGAATTCAGTCACACATATGTGAGTGCTACTCACTGGCATCCCTGGACAGGCTACTATTTCTTTATTACATACAGGTTTGAGATTTGGCTGAGAAGCAAAATCAGCAGAGAAGGTTAAGTGAAGCAATTCTGGGTGTGTCTTAACAGTCTAAAATGTAAACATTTAGCCAATATAAAACAATTTACACTCTCTCATCCCAAGTAGCTGCGAAGTGTTTTCCAGGAACTTCTTTTTCAACCTGCAAACCTAAGCAGTTGGCATTTCTTTGGAAACTGGAAATTACCAGAGCATCCAATGTCTCCAAAAAGTAATGTGAAAGGATGAAAAATAAGAATATTTTTCATCAAATAGTTATCTCACAGAAAATTAAACTGTGAAACATGGATTATATAAAAACATGGTTTAAAAAAATTAAAATTTAAAATGTGTATAGGGTTTACATGACAAGATTTTGGTAGGGGGGAGTGGGGGCTGCAGGAGGAAGGAGCAGCAGAGAAAATGCATGGTGAACTGACAGCAGCCCCCATTCACTGTTCCCCTGTGCCATTAGTGGGGAGGAGGTAGAGAACATTGTGAGAGAAGCTAGGCCTGGAAAGAAGGGAGGGATGTGGGAAAGATTTTAAGATTCAGTCTTATTCTCCTACTCTGATTTGATTTCTAATATATTAAATTAATTTTTCTCCAAGTAAAGTCTGTTTTGCCCATGACAGTGACTGGTGAGTGATCTCTCCCTATCCTGATCTTGCCCCATGAGCCTCCCCTTGTATTTTCTCTCCCTCTGTCCATCTGAGGAGAGGACTGAGTGCAGTTTTGGTAGGCACCTGGCATCCAGTCATGATCACACCCCCACCCCGTTTTTAATGTAATCTCTGTTCTCATTTTTAATGTGTGTTAGTTTCATTTTCTAAGAAAATACTGTTTCTAATATGTTTTCCAATGATGCCTACAGGATACTTGTCTTTAAACGTGTATATGAATTGACTCAGTTTAGGAAAAAAGAAATATAAGTCTTTCATTTGATCATTCATCTGTTCCATATGTGTGAAAAATTAAAAGTTGACAAGTGGGAAAAGATCACATTGATTATAAAAACAAACCACCCTCCCAGTCAAAATTAAGGGACTTCTTGTGCCATATTTGTTGTAAAAAAATATACTTATTCCTAAGAACAGTATGGCTGAAATGAATGAAATACCATTTTTCTTAGAGTTCATAATCAAATGTCTGTGACAAATACATGGACAACTTTCAAAGGAATTAAATTATTGCTATTCAAGTTTGCATATAGTTTGTTCACACTTTTCCATTGGAAATATATGTGATAATACATTTTTACCTGTAAGGGTAATTTTACCCCCCGAAGTTGTTTTTCATCCCCCTTTTTTTTTTTTCCTGATAACTTTCAGTCCCTTTGTGGGTGCCAGTCAGTCACCACCACCACCCAGACCTGACCAGACCAACTGAAACTGAGTTTTAAGTTTCTGGGAGTTAATATTTGCTGAGAAGTATACAACTCATTCTCCAGAAATTATCATAGAGTCATAAATTATACTGAATTGGAAGGGACCCATCACAATCATCCAGTCCAACTCATGGCCCTGTACAAGACACCCCAAGACTCACACCATGTGCCTGAGAGCGTTGACTAAACACTTCTTGAACTCTGTCAGGCTTGGTGCTGTCACTACTTCCCTGTGGAGAAGTGGTTCCAGTGCCCAACCACCCCCTGGGTGAAGAACCTTTTTCTAATATCCAGCCTAAATCTCCCCTGACACAACTTTAGGCCATTCCCTGAGGTCCTGTCACTGGTCACCAGAGAGCAGAGATCAGTCCCTGTCCCTCCTCTTCCCCTCAGGAGGATGTTGTAGACTGCAGTGAGGTCTCCTCTCAGTCTCCTCTTCTCCAGCTTGAACAAAGCAAGTGTCCTCAAGTGCTGGGAGTTCCCATCTGTTCATTTTGCTGTGGATGTCTCTATGACCAAACCAGTGTAGGGTGGAAACAAGTAGGATGGGCCGCAGCAGCTCACAGGGCGCTGGAAGGTCCTTGTCAAGCACAGAATGGGGGTAACTCTTTGGCAAACTCCCTGGTGGGAGGGGGGTGGCCTCCAATGTAATGGTACCCATGGGAGATAACACAGGGCTGAAGATCTGATCGAGGTATTGGGAGTAATGAGCAATACCTGGAGAACATGACTGATGAGTGAACAAACCAGGCCCCTTCTTTGTGCTGCCTGTGCTTACACAGGGGTGCATTTACACCTTTTTAGGGTTCACTACAACAGAGAGAGGAGAGTGAAAAAAGCAGCTCTGGCAGCACCTGTCCTAAATATATGTTATCATGATTACAGCTGGTCTGAGTTGTGCAAGGAAATGCGTGTTGTACACCTCTGTTTTTCCCTGAAAACTTCCTTAACTATAGAATTTTTTTAGTCTCTTTCAACTCAACACGCAGTGAATATTTACTGCCTGTGAGGAGTCATCAGCCTCCCCCAGACCCCTTTTTAAAATGAGAATCTAAAACTAATGAAAATTGAATCAAATTTTAAGAAACCTAGATGCCTAGGAAGCTTCCTCTAGTTTCTTCCAAGTTGCTCCCCCACTACTACAGTGCAAAACGGAAACATGGAAAAGTCATTGTCGTTGTGCTCCAAAGGGCTCTTATTTCTTTGGCTCCCATAAGATTACTTATAGAAAGAATATACCAGAACTGTAATACAATAAGCTATAATGTGAAACAACTGTAAGCACTTGAATACTTTGAATACAGATGACACACTCGTCTTTTAAAGAATGAAACCACAATTTATAGAAGAAACTGTCAGATACACAGGACCTAAAAGGCATTTGAGCACACAGCTTGCTTGCTTACTTGTAGGGATATCAATCAATTTATTAAGAATTAATCTGCACCCTAGTGTTCTCCTAAAACTGCCTAATGTTTTGGCAAGCTACTTGAAAGGGTTCAGCAAGAATTTATAAGGGCAGCTTGGAAACAGGATTTTTTTTTTTTCTGGCTTAACAAAGGGGATACTGTTTCCACTCTGAACATATCTTTGTTATAGTTTAACACAGTAATGGATAGGTTTGCCAAAAATCACAGTTTTTAATGGCCTTCAGCGAAACAGTAGATTTGTCTTTGCCTTCATACTGTGTCCTGCATTTATGCTGTTAGAATTGCTCTTAATCTGCCTGGAAGTATCAAATGCTCTTGGCCTTGAGAACACAAACTTGTGCACACACTAAAAAGTACAGTTTGTAGAGTAACCACATTTTTCCATGCATGCAGAAGAGTAAGAAGGACTGAAACTAAAGGATCTAATTTCGAGTATTTTCCAGCTCTTGACATAAAAATGGCAAGGAGGCCTGGGCAAATTTAAAATGTGGTATTCATATTGCCTTCATAAAATGTGCTAAAATGGCTTGAATGATGTCACTTGAGCAACACATCCAAGCTACAGATATTTTTGAACTCTGAGAACACTGAACGCTTGGCGCTGACCAGATACAGGGTGTGTGAGGCTTCACACATAAAACCATCTTATGATTATCTCAAACCATTAGTAAACAATGTATGTTTTTGACCAGAGCAAAAGTGATATCACACACATTATGCAAAGCAATTGTAACTTTCTGGTTTCTGGTTTTCAAACATATCACTTGGACAAAAGTAGTCAATGAAACATCAAAGTGGTGCATGTAAAACATGAACCCTTACTTGTTTGGCCTAGAGTTCAAGGAAAAATTAAACAGATAATGGTTATCAATGGTCTGTCAGCTTCTCAGGGCTTCTTTTCTTTTCAGGGATAATGTATATGTGCACACACACCCCCACACATCTCCATTTTAGACTACTACTGGAATAGACTTACTAGAAACAGCTTATTTTGGACTCTACTCATGAGAAAGTTGTTTGGTATGGAACATGAATTTTCTCTCCTTTTTGAGAAAATCTCAGAGGAAAAGGAGCTTGGCCATTTGTTCCACCAGCTTCACTCTAACATATCAAATAGAAATGGTGCACTTCCATTTCTAAAAAAACCTTCTATTTCTAAATAAGCCTTTCTCCCCTCTTAGAATTCATCACCCAAGTGGGTACTCTGCCTTCAGAAGGACTGTTTACAAGGCTAGGGACTTAAACTTTGCAGCAGGATTTTCAGGGCCTTGACAAAACTTCCAAAGTGGGAGGTTGTTTTCTATTCACGATTATCTTAAAAAATGGAACATCTTTTAGCTTATCCATTTAAATCCTACATCTGCCACTTTATTGAAATAATTATTACATTCACCATGTAAATGCACTTCAAAATTAATGGTATTTATAAAAGACGAATTGACTGATAAGTTGCATAATTCTAGACAGATATGATTGACTAAAACAAATCTACCACTGTTTCTAAAGAAATATAAGGCCACAACAACTGTTTAATCCTACATAACAATAGTTTTATTCTAATGCAAATTAAATCAGAATTGCTTCTTTATCGATGATGTGTTTCAACCAACACAGTTTTTGTGAAACAGCCCTTAGAGGTTGTTCTAAATTCAAGAGCAAGCAAAGGATTTTAGAGGCGAAGCTGTGCCCTTGAAGAGAAGTGCACACTCTCTATTCCCTATTTCTTCTACCTCATTAATGCAGAACTTTGCATGAACAAAGTGGCAGTAATTAGCCTTGACATGGACAAGCGCCAGGCTTTTCTATCAAGTTTCTTTCCTGTTTATGTTTGAATTACTCTGGAGCTGCCTCTGTGAGACCTTTGGTCTCAACAAATGTGTTTTTTTCCCCTCACTCTCATACTACAAAGAATGTAATCTTAGTTGACTGGAGTCTGCTGAACATCATATTATTTCCTTGACTCAGTTAAAGATTCACAAGCTGGAGCGGGGAAAAATGCTTCCACTGAATGCAGGCTGCAACAGTAAGAGGATATGCCCTTCAGAGAAGAGTTGCTTTGCCTGAAAGCCTTTTGCTCTGCATTGCTCTAAAATTTTGTCTGAAAGAATCCATACAGATAGAAGCTGGATGATGAGGCTTCCAGTCAGCAGTTCTTCCCCTGCAAATTTGTCATATAAGGGATGTATAATACCAAGTAAAAACCACAGTCCACCAAGTTTAGTCTCTTATTTCCACCTCCTACCATATGCTTATGACCAGAGCTGGGCTGGTCTTATGACAGCTTTACCTATTTTCTTATCATTAAAAGCTGCTATGATTACACATCTAATTAAAAGACAGCAGGGTGGGCACAGAACATTTGATTCAGGAAGAATATGGTGTTAGTGTAGTAAAGGAAGTTATTAACTTCTGTATCTGCAACTAGTCAATGCCCATTTGAGATGTTATTTGATTTCACTTGATGATCAAAAATTGTGATCGTAATATAGAGAAAAACACAAGGAAATTAAACAAAAAGCATTATTTTAAATCACAGAAGCTGCAGATGAATTACTTTTCCTAAGCCACTATCACAGTGTACTTTAAGGTAAGTGCCATACTCAAAGGTTACAAGGCATCCTTCCCTAGAAAAGGAACTGAAAATATCCATAGGGATTATGATTATGACTGCAAACATTTTAGGAAACAAGATGTCTCATTTTTTAGCTTACTTCTAAACATAAGCCCAAAAGAGAATTCTGAAATTCAAGCTCTCCCTTCTTCATTGTAGTGTTGGATGTTTTGACCATGTAAAGGGATTTGGTTTTCCAAGAACCTGGACTACCAGGGTGTCAGACTATGCATGTAATGTAATTGTTCAAATATCGGATTTTTTTACAAGACAGAATTTGATGAAGATTTTAAAAATGTTTCTGAACTTTATAAAGATGGTTAGTTACCCTGAAGTATTTTCAGTGTCACCAAACCCCCCGAGTCTCCTTAAAATGTCATTGAGAACTATTTATTTGTGTTTTTCAGGATTTGGCTTGCCCAGTCATGATGTCTAACTTTGGAAGGACTTCCCTAATACTTTTTAAAAATTGGAGTCTGGCCTAAAAATAAAAACAAAAAGTTAAACCATGGAGAAATGTATATAATATTGTTTCGATAACTCTTTATACCCACTGGATTGTAAATACATCTAAATCTCAACAAAGGCTCCTGAAACATGAATCCAATATAAGTGTGCATTTATACTTAAGTGATGTTTTAGTGCAACCTCAAGCTGTTGGTGCAGCAGTAGTCTCATCTTTATTTTATTCCTGATGTAGCTGAGCGGAATTTAGTTGTGGGACACAGAAAGGGTAGGAGTTGAGACATCCTGCAACTCGTCTGGTTAGATATGTTCCTAAACACCTTTTGGTTGGATGACCTAATTGAGGATTGAACTAAAGGCCCCTGGCTTCTGTCTCGGTACTATCATAGGTGACTTAGTGGGTCAACAGCATGGTCTGAACTGTCTATTTCCCAGGCAGACATAATTTTTCTCTGTCTAATTCCTCCAGCCTCCAGCTATTTACATAGGATCCTATAGATTTTTTTTGGTGTATGAACTCTAAAACTGTCCCTCGGCTATCATTCTGTTTGTAAGGTTCACTGATCCCAAAGCCATTCAGTAGGAAGGCTCTTCTAGAGAACATTATGTGCGGAATTTTCTGTACATACAAATGTGTGCAATGCACAGATACATTCAGCGTCAGGAAAAGCATATTTGCATATTTTTCCAGCCAATATGGGAAACCATTTTGCATTTCAGGTAACTGGTTGTGGATAACTGAACTCTAAATGTGAATTTCAAATCACAGATTGTGAAGGTTAAAATAATAATAAAGAAACATAATAAGAAATTATCTTTCCAAGCTCAAACATCGAGAGACTAGGTCTTCCTATTACCAAGATACAATTGTCAGACTTTGTAACAGCAGATTCAAGACAGGATGAGCCTGATGATTACACATTAGTTATTATTATTATTCTCTATTATTATTTTAAACATTATATTGTATTGTGGTTATAATAGAAGATAATGTGCCATGGGAATGGAGCATCCCTGAAAATCATTAAAAATTAAATATATAGAAAGAGAGTGTGAGACATAAAATTGCTTTTCTGCCTGCCAATATAAATGGAATGGTGTATGACAGGGATGGAATAACGGGATGCTCTCAGCTCCGTCTGTGAATGAACATATCCACTACCTGCCGAGGAATATAAAGTTTAACCTTATACACAAGCACATACTCACATCAAGAGAGCAAATGAAAACTGAGAAACAGTTGACTAGAATTCAAATTTTGACTTGGAAAACATGGCAAATCTCTGTACTAGTTTTTTACCTTTGGGATCTTGGCATAAATCCAATCAGAGATTCTAATTAAAGTGTATTTGATGGTGTCAGCTTGGTTCCTAATGATGGGAGTTCACACTGCAAAACACATAAGAATTCATTACAGTCCTGCTCAAGTGGAAATTTCTGCTCAGAGTGAGAAAGAGGAGGTTACTAAAGTGGATTCCAGCAAATATCTTGTATTTTAGACAGGGCGGACCTTTCTGGGCAGTTGAAAAAGGGTCATCAATAGAGCATAAGGGATCAAAAACCAAAGTACAGCTCTAGAATTTACTCAACTGTAGAATAGTAAATGTACTTAGTAGTGATTAATTTTAAGACTCAAAGCATGGATGTAGAAGTTATGACATGTTCCAAGAAGAAATTTGCACAGTATTTCTTGGCCATAAATTGTGTATCTTGTCAAAATACAAGTCACTTCAAACAGAATTTTCTGCCTAGAGTTTGCTAAAAAAAATTTTACTCAAACACACTAGAAATATAACTTTCTTTTTTTTCATCCAAAAAGGTCTTTTAGTGCTTTGTGTCAGGATGGTCACTGGTTTTGTACAGATAATAAACAGTAAAATTTTCATATTATACTAAATATGCTGATGAGAAAAAGTATTTGCAAGTTCTAATGCCAGCCAGTAGAAAGACTTTGTAACTAGTATACAGTGAAACACACAGTGAAACACACCATTCATCACTTGGTGAAAAACAAACCAATCTTTATATTTGGGGTTTTTTTCCTGATCTACTCAGCTTCTTTACTAAGACTCTTGATGTAAAGTTTCCTGGAATGAAAGAAGCTCAAATAATCTGCTATGCATTCAACTTTAGGGTGTTTGTGCAAGGTGGCATGCTCCTTCTTCAGAGAAGTTTGTCACTGCTAATAACTTAGATGCTTTCTTACTACAAATGGCTTTGGATGGAACAAAAGAGAACTGCTACCTATACATGGAGCATTTTGACTTATCTTCACCAGACCCATAGCATGTGTTTGCTTTTCTTTGGAGGGAGGCTTATCTAATCTTCCTGGAGAAGCAGAGAGAATGACGTCATTGGCCTCAAAGGCCTCAAAATAACAGACTAAAATTCCAAGGTTTAGGTTTAGTTTCCAGTTTAGATACAGATTACATACAGATCTCCATTGCTGCCCCTCAGCTTTTTTTTTTTCTTTCTTTTCTTTTTTTCTTACAGACTAATAAGACTTGTCTATAAAGCAATACGTATTCCAGAAAGGAGCACCAGGGAAACAACCCGACATATACAACATACTAATCTGAATGTGAGTAATGCTGACAACATAGGGACAAGATATAAAGTATGAAGGTGAGGAATCTTGAGCATAATACAAAGCCTGCTACTAATGAGCAATGGTGACAAATTATGGCCAATACTTTAGTCTGAACTAATTACAAATTTGTAACATATTTAGGACATTTGTAACGTCTTAATGCTACAGTGATGTGACTTCATGTGTTGATTCTGAAGACCAAGAAGGCGTTGGGATGGATTTTAAAAAGCAAATATATCCCTCATTATGCTTGATTTCCAGCCAAGTGGCAGAACTCATGTGCTGAAATACCAACAAAACCCCTTGAAGGTTTTGCCCAGAAGAAAAGAAGCCATTACTTTGTGCCAGGTGCACTTTTTCTGCTTGGTGGGTGGTGCTACCTGCAGGATATCATTTTTCCAGCAGCAGCACTCACTTCCTAGTTGCTTATGGACACAGTTCAAGCTGTGGACAAGGTTTCCATATAGCTCCAGTCGTACATCTTGTCAAAGGGAAAATTGAAGGGCAACATTCCTGATGCTAAAATAATTTTTCCTTTGTAGTCAAATTAATTCTATGACTCCAGAGATTAAAAAATCACTTTCCCAATACTCTTTCTTACATCAAAAAGAATGGATATGTAATCATCAACAAAATAGGCTTTTGTGGAAAAATGTTGCTTTTTGCATTTTCAGCATTTCCCCCCTGCTCAGTTTCAATTGATAAAACACTTCTATTATGAATGTGACATTCATCTCAGAGTTGTGTTATTCTTTACTTAGGCAACAAGTTCTTTATGTTGTTTTAAACACGGTATTCTAAAATATATAATGTAAAATGACAACAAATCCCTTATTGTACAGGTACTCCACTGTGGGAGAGGAGAGGACAGGAGGGGAGGGAAAGGAGAGGAAAGAAGGGGAAGGGAAGGGAGGGGAGGGGAGAGAAGACGAGAGAAGGCTCTAGGGTGACCTTATTGCAACCTTTCAGTATTTAAAGATGGCCTATAAGAAAGATGGGGACAAACTTATTAGTACGGCCTGTTGTGATAGCACAAGAGGTAATGGTTTAAAATTAAAGATTGCAAGTTTAGGCTAGATATAAGGAATGGGTTGCCCAGAGAAGTGACGGATGCCTCATTCCTGGGAACCTTCAAAGTCAGGTTGGACAGGGCTCTGAGTAACATGACGTAGTTGAACATGTCCCTGCTCCTTTCAGGTACATTGGACTAGATGGCCTTTAAAGGGTCCCTTCCAACTCAAACCACTCAATAATTCTATGATTCTATAAGCTTCATTTGGTCTTCAAAGAACACGTTATTGCTCTCTGAATGCATATGTATGAATCAGAGCCGTATTTGCAAATTGCCTGCACTTCAAGAGATATAAATTGTGTCCATACAGTACACGCCATTTAAAAATGGCTTGGCATTTTCAAAACATTATTTAGTCTAGCATTTGTGTTAACAAAAATAATATCTCAGTGCATTTAAGTCACAAACCCTTTATCCAAAATGTCATCTAGATGGAAATAATAATGAAACAAAAAATGAGGCAACATTTCTTGTTGCATTATCCCTCTGCCCTGGAGCGATGCAGGGTCTATCTCCCACTATCTCCTGACCTCCAACCGACTCCGTTGTTTTCCAGTATTAACTTTCCAACTTGCATTTCTTTCTAATTTTTCATGTTTGTTTTTTTTTTCCAAAACACTCATTCTTTACTTACTAATCTCCATTGACTACTGTTGCCCCAGCTTTTATATGCATATCACTCCTCACTCCTATTTATTCCACAGACTGCAAGTATTTCTATGCATGGAATGTAAATTTTCCTTGCCACACAAGTTTAGCTTCATCCTAAGGCTGTTCAGAGACCTGTACTAAACAAATTAATATTATCCACTATTTTTTTTCAAATGATGGTTGAGCACTGTCCACAGTGTTCAAACAGGAAGAAAGCCTAGCAGAGCTCATGCTATTCCACATACACGAAACAGTCAATTTCCAGTTTACCATTTTGTGTTTTCTATCTGTTGTGAAAGTCTTGTAATAATATTGGACTACTTCAAAAATATCATAGCACAACAGGATTTTTGCCTCTGCAGATGAGGAAGAAAGGCACATCGTGAGATTAAATAACTTTGATAGAGTTGCACAATCAAATGAAAGTGGAGCTGGATTGGCAGACAGAGATTCTGGGTTCCAGCTCAGTGACTTACTTAAAGACAATTGTTCCTGAATGTAATTTAAAAAAAAAAAAAAAGAAAAAAAAAAAGAAAAAAAAAGCAATTGAAGTATTTCACTATTTTTTAATAATTTAAAACTTCAATATCTTTTAAAATTTCATGAAAGGCAGTTTAAAAAGAACCTCAGAAGAACCTTTTCTTTCTCATTTGAGTTCAGTCAAATACTTTACTCAGAAGAATCTGAATTAAACATGATTCTATGGTTCCCTTTCCAACTGCATTCATTTTGAGCAAAGTCAAAAGTAAGCTTTGTTTTTCACATGTTGAGCAAAAGTCTCCAGTCAAACAACACCTCCCAGTGTAAAATATGTCTAATTCTGAAGTTTGAGGCGTAATCTAATCTTCACTAGCCACATAGAAAGCATGAGCTGTGTAAACTTTTATGTACACATCTAAAATCACACACTATCTCTAAATTTCTCATGCAAAGCCATGGCTTTTTATTCCATGCTCAGAATTAAAGCAGTCCATCCATCTGTAACCATCAGTTGAATAAAAGCATTAATTTAAGAGGTACGGGTATCAAAGCTAAAAAAACCAAACTTCCTGGCTTTATTCCCAGTGCTATATGTCTTCATGGAGGTGGGGAAAGCTGAGGGGTTTTGGTCTGGGTGGGGCTTTCTTCCCTTTGGGGTTAGGAAGACCATTTGTAGCATATGTCCTACATCTGGCAGTAGTGCACTGATAAACACGTGTAGCAGCAGGGACCCAATTATCCCTGTTGCCCTTTTTAGAATTACTATGAGTTGTGTTCTTCTAGGCAGCGGAAATAACACATGAAGGCAAAAGGCAGTGTTTTAAAGTTTCCACAGCACATTTCCTGGCACAAATCCACAAATTACATGCAGTAACACTCTCCCAAAGAATCTTTCGCTACTTAAAGAGTGGTAGGGCCTGCATCACATTTCAGCTGTACACCTTACAAACCCTGTGTGTAATTATCAGTGCAGAGAAAGAGCACTGATGGGTAAAGAAAGCAATTATGACTGTTTAAAAACAAACTTTTAGTCGACCAAAAAAACCACCTAATTTATTCTGAAAGTGGATCTTTCTCATTTTTTTCCCTCATTTTAGGTGCTTTTCATTTTTAGATCCTAGATCCCTCCTTCCCTTCAATTCCTGATCTTGGGGTGTTTCTAGGCCACTGAGACCACATTGCTCTGTGCTACACACGAGCCACATCAGCATGCTCAGAAATTCAGAGCAGGGGATTGGAAGCACTGAAGTCTTTTCTGCTCTTGTGTCTATATTTGTAAGACAGTATAAACAATAGCTTGTGAGTATTCCAGAGACTCTGCTTCTGTGTCGGATAATTTGAAAAAATTGCATTTAAAATACAGAGAAATACAAAATTGCAATGAATTTGATTAAATTGTATTCATGAATGAATTGTACTTCTGCACACTTTCATCTAAACCATTTTTGAAATCTCATTCAAAATGATTAATTTATTGAGATTATTTTCCATATATATTGGTGGGCTCATATATATTTATATTACTAAAAATAAATCAAAACAATAAAACTCCATAATCCAGACAGTTACTATAAAATTAGCAACTGGTTTTTTAGCTTAACAAGTATTTTTCTCTGTGTCATTGCCCTCTGTTTTGGATTGAGCCATGATAAGCCAGAACTATGTTGCTATTTAAAAATATCTCCCTCTAATGAGAAACTTATTATGAAAACAGCTAGATTTTTTTTGTCAAATGTATGTCTGTATTTACTATTTACCTTCCTGCTCAGATGACTGAATTGTGTGAGCAGCATTCAAATTTTCCTCATAGTTAAACTGGTATAAATCTGAAGCTAACACATTGACTTCCTTGTCAGCATTTTAGCAGATTTTCTTCAGCAGGAAAACACCCAAGGAGGACATCACTTATAACAACTTTTTACTGGCTGCTTCTATGTGACCTGTAGAAAAAGTAGGGAAGATGAGAATTGTTTTGAGCTTTGGGGCAAAAATATATTAATCGCCTTCATCCTTCTTTGTTCTGATTATCTTCCTATATCTCTTCATTTTAGAAGTCCATTTATGTTCACCATCAGGTGAGTCTGGAACAAAGGGAAGCATTTCTCCATGTAAGGACAGGAAGGAATGATCCAGGCAGTTTAGCTATGTAGTTTGAAAAGCTAGAACAACTCAGTGTTTGCCCTGGTTAGCCTAAAAGAATGATTTTTAAGTGATGTGTAGATATATATTTTACCATCACTACTTAGAAAGTCCCAGCTGGAGCCACATTCAAAAATCATTATTCCTGGACATAGGAAGACTTGCGCATACTGATTTTCATATTAGAGTTCCATATCTGGGTAACTTCCAAGTTTGAAAGGAGATGAAAACAGTTTTAGTTCAGTCAATCAGCATCACCAAACTAACACAGAAATAAGCACAATGCCATGGGCAGCAGCTAGTACTGCCTTTGTACCGTTCTTCAGGCAGGAAGTAATTACTATTACATTTGTTTTAAAGGCAGTAAACCGAAGTGTAGGTACCCATCCCATTGCCAAGAGCAGCTGCTGGAGCTGAGATGAGGCTGTGAAACCACTCTGTCCCACCCCCATTGCTCCTGGTCTGCAGTGCAGCTGCAGGCTTCCAGCCTTTGATCCAGAAGTCTATAAATATATGAATAATGGAAATGTGCATCTACTGGAGCTTAAAGTGACCATTGGTCTCTGAGGGTTTATGGCAAAACCCACACATCACTGAAAAAAAGCACGCTACATTCTCTCCTGTACTTCCCAACGTCTACAGTCTGGCAAAACCTGCCACTGGGCACCCTCCCCAGTTGTCTAGTGGGAAGTGGTAAAAATCCTATGTTTCATAAAGATGTTAATTCCTGTCACCTAGTTTGGGTGTAGCCCTAATCTTAGGATTTTCTTCCAAGAAATTCTAACGAAATTCTGTCCTGCAGCCACTGTCCACGATGGTGGTAGTATTTTCAGGGAGACCATATAGGAGCTGCTCCTCCTTGAAATATAGTCATGGAATGGTTTAGGTTGGAAGGAACATTAAAGATCATCTTGTTCTGACCACCCTGCCATGTGCAGGGATGCCATTCACTAGACCAGGTTGCTCAGGGCCCAATCCAACCTTGGCCTTCCAGGGATGGGGCAGCCACAGCTTTTCTGGACAACCTGTTCCCATGTCCCATCGCCCTCATAGTAAAGAATTTTTTCCTAATTAGCTAATGTAAACCTGCCCCCTTTCAGTTTACAAACATTGCCCCTTATCCTGTCACTATTTGGCTGTATAAAAAGTCCCTCTCCCTCCTTTTTATAAGCCCCTTTCAGGTACTGAAAGGCCACTATGAGGTCTCGCCAAAGCCTTCCTTTCTCCAGGCTGACCAACCCCAGAGATCACACATTTTATCACAAATAATCACAGATCTTATCACAGATAATCACAGATCTTATCTCCTTTTTTACTCCTCTTTGTCCCTTTATGTAACAGCTTAACTGCATGTGAAGAACTTGCCAAAGGAGACAGAAATGTCTTAATTCCTTTAAATGCACTTTTACTTGCCTATGCTGTATGTTCACGAAAGTTTAGACTAGCATCACGAAGCATGAAAGCACCAGTGAAATACAGCAACTGTACTGGATTGGTGCCATTAGGGAAAGGAATAATATTTAAATGAAATTAGACAGAGATCTCAGGCACACAGAACATAAATATTTAATTTGGAATTTCACCAGGACACTAGGGCTAACACCTTTAACTTGGCACACACAAGATTTTTAAATGACCACAAATTTTATGAGGACCTCAGATTTCACCTCCCCTTTAAAGGGATTGGTTCCCCGGTGTAAAAATATGGTGAGAAGCTGATTCTTTATTAGTTCAGGTGGGAATTTGGCCTTTGGTTCTTGTTTCATTAACGTAACAGAATCACAACTCTCATGCGTAGAATTTGGTGGTAAACAAAGTCTGTTACTGAACCTTTTACTGAGAATTCATTGCAAGAACCAATTAAGCCAAACACATCTTACCTATGAAGTGAATTCAAATCTCACAGAAGTTTATTGATTTTTGCAGGAAAAATAAAACAAATCTGCTTTTTTTTTTTAATACTCTCCTCCAGAACTTTTAAAAAAAAATCACCAAAAACTTCAAAGGGAAGAGAGTGAATTAACAGTTTGAATACAGTAAACATCCTATATAAAGTCTTTACTTACTAATTAGAATTCATTTATAGTAGAAGTCAGAAGAAATCCAGTAGGTGCTAAAAATTGTCCCAGATACAGAGATCTTTAACACTGTGGCATCTTATCAATTTAAGCACAGTGGGTTTTTAGACAGATAATTTGCAAGTATTAGCTGACCACCTTCAGTACTGCTACAAAGAAGACTAAGAAAGAGACATCATTTTTCAACCAGTAGTACAATCTCTGTCAGAGAAAGTTTTGCAGGCACTAATACAAGAATTTTATGTATGTTCAGTATCTCATTTGTATAGTGAAATGAGGCAAGAAGTAAAATGTACACAATTAATTTTATAGTGTATGGTCTGCGAGTGGTTTTAGAAGGAAATTCACGTTTTTCTCATTACAACTGGTTGGGAATATATCTTCCAATTAAGTGATCTTTTTGAGTATTGTGAAAAGCTGAATATTTGAAGGGTTTCAAAAATCAGGAATGGCAAGATTTTCAACATGCCACAGGTACATGTGTGAACATCAAAACTAAACAATTAACTAATAAATCTGCATCCTCCTCTATTTATGGCTCTGATTAAAACTTGTAGCCAAGTCTTTCCCAGCAACATGAGATAAAGACATTTTTCTAGGGGGCACATTTATAAACTATAAAAAGCATGATGTCATTTGGAAAATTCAACTGTATCCCAGCTAATGCAACTGTTCTGGTATGCAATGATAGGTGCAAGCACAAGCTCTAGTTAACTTAACACATAATTTTTTTACAGGATTAAGCAACTGAGATGACATAGAACTAATGATCTGAACCTCATTTGCATATATTCCTAATTCCTCCAACAGCAGTTTTTATGTACTATGATGCCAGAACAACACCATAGCAGGTTGAGAACCTGACCAAGCATATCCAGAGTAGCTTAATCCCAGATTCAGGAGGAGGAGGAGAAGTTGCCCATGGCCACACCGGACTTGCACAGTACTCGAAGGAGGCGAGAGATTTGCTTTGCTTATTTGTACTTCCTCTCTCCTTACCCCGCATATCCCCAGACATCTCTTGATCTACTTCATTTATCTCTACACTTGAAATGAGAAGATATTTTTCAGAAGCTGTAAAAGATGATCACCTGAGCTATTGAGTTAAAGCAATGATGAAGAGCTCAACAATACACAGCATATGTATTTCAAAACAATATTTCTTTGTTCAGTAGTAATATGAATAATTATTTAATTACCTCTTAATATACTGCATAAGCATATTACTGAGAAGATGTGTAAAAGACAGCCAGAAAAGAGAGGACAGATATATTTTCTAATAGCCTAGCAAAGTTATAAGAACATTTTATTGACTTCTTTTTCTCCTCTCAGAGTGATGTCTAGTGTCTGCTGAACATGAAAAGATATAGTAAAGGCTGGGGTAAAAAAATACCACAGCAATGAACAAATTCCAGTAGCCCAATTTGAAAAGCACCACACATTTAATGGCTATATATGCATTATCATTAGAGTATAATGACTAACTTCCCTGGCATAGAAATCTGACTGAATTAGCCACACTAAGTAAAACTCAGGGACAAAAGTCGCCAACTTAAATGGAACAAGAATTATATTCTGTCTGTCCAGAACAGGTGGCAAAACAGGGTCAGCCTCTTTCTATAATCCTCTTTAAAATGTGATACTGATTAAACAGATATTTTTTTTTTTTTTAAATTCACTGTAGCATACCTGATTCTTAAAATGAGACTTTAGCTCTTGGGGAAGTTGATGGCATATAATTTCCTCTCATTTAGACAGATTGCTGGAGAAGCATGCTAGCAATAAAGATAAGCTTTATTTATCATAATTATAGTGATTTGTTCTTTCAATTAATTTTCCAATTCACACTAATGTTTATATATTAAACAATTTACTTTACTGCTTAGTGGAAGTAATATTGCTATTACTCTTATTAAAAAAAATGTGTCTCCATTTAGGGTATAAACATATACAATTGTGTAACACAATTGAGGAAATCTGCTTTGTGTACCATGGCAGAAACTAGCTCATCAAATATGTTGCATTTGATAGACACTGAAGACCATTAGGAGCATCATGCCTCCTTCCCATCAATTTATCAAATTGTTGTCTGACTGGGCTTTTCTGATTACACACTATCTTCTTTACGCATTTTTTTACACTTCAGTACCCGGCTCTGTCAGAAAATGACGGCATCTTTAAATTAACATCCATCCATCTTTAAATTACTTCCATTCGTAACTCCTTTAAGCCAGAGCCAAATTAAATTCCAAGGAGCCTAGAAGGGGAAGAGCTTATAAAGAAAGGGAGGATTAATGTTGTTTAAACACACATTTTCTTAATACCTCAAAGTTCTCTTGCCAATCTTGCCGAGATGTTTACTGTTGTTCTGCCAAGTTGCTGACAATTGTGACTCTCAAATTGATTTCATTGTTAGAACAGTCAGATGAATGAAAATTAAATTTAGTTACTATATAATCAGCATGACTATCAGAAATAATGGTGTCTCCTTTCCCTTGGCATATACTCAGTACCATGCCTCAATTTATGGTGTCTGCAGGCAGGATGGGAATCTAATTCAGCCCATTCAGAAAGCAACGCAGTGTTTAGCACTGGACAACAGGAAGGGATCTGAAATGTGTGTAAAAATTCAGTGTCTTTTGAGCACTGGGTTCAGTGCTTTGCTCATAGAGGGGAAGAACACCTTGGAAGTTCTGGGAAGCAGCCATGGGGCTTGCAGGGACAGCTGGGAAGTGCTTCCTAAGACAGGGCTATGGCAATAATTTTCCCTTCACTGGACACTCCAGCTTCTTCTTCTTTTTTTTTTTTTGGTGCTGTCTTTTGGTGAGTTGGCTGTCTTTCCTCCCTCTAAAATGTGGGCTGAGAATGCACCGCTGACCAGCCTTTTAACACCCAGAAATAAATGGGGTACAAGCTCGTGAGTGACTCATGGTTCATATGTGTCTCTTGCTCTCTTTGTGCAGTGAATGCAAACATATGTAGTTAACTTTTAAAATATTTTTCTGCTGTTTAGGGATATCTTCCAAGTAACATCCTTCTGAATGTTAAATTGACTAGCCATGCCAAAATTCACTTTGATATTGATCACGTCTTCTGTTTTTAATGCTTTATCTTCTCTCAATTTCATAGTGATAGGAGTCTTAACAATATATCCTGCCCTGAAAAACCATTTAAATAGCTTTAAATAGACTTCCACTGTTATTGTGTTCTTTCCCAGTCTCTCCTACTCTTTGCTCTTGCAAGATGCATTTATACTTTCTGTTCCACCTTCCCACTGACATTGCTCCTTATGAAAGTTTTTTGAAATTTTGAAAATTGGTATCAAGTTCAGTGAGGCTAAGATGTCATCAAAGGTTTTTTTTAGCATTGGAATCTAAGCTATGGTAAAGACACCTGTCTGTAATAAAACCAACCTAACAGGGATGAATCTTGATATCTTTTAAGTCCTGTCCTATAGTATTCTACTCGGCTCAAAGAGTAAAGTATATCTATAAATATATATACACATATACTTGAGCCAATTGGGTGTCTGTTTTCTCTTTGCTCTGAAAACTGCATTGCACCCCCAAAATCAAATGGCTTTTGCCGTGTCCTAAATTTGTTCTCCTATGCAAAATAGAATATTTCAGGAATGAGTATTATTCAGTTTCTGCTGGCAAATTAGCAAACAAGAAATAGTGTTCCAAAGAGGCTTTTCATATTGTTTAAGAATAACATTCTTCAGCTTTAAATTTTCTCTATTTCAACATAAAATCAGGGTTCAGGAAAACAATCCCTCAAAAATGCAGAATGCTAATTTTTTCATGAGGCATATCAAATAGCTAGCAACAACAAGCTGCTCTTTTCCTTTACAGCCCCCCAAAGTAGAAAGAATAAGTACTCCTTCTTTTAGCAGAGTAAATTTCCTATTGTGAAAAATGTGTTTTCATTTCTACCACAAATGAAAACTTTTATATTTTTCATTTTTTTCTGTCACTTACAACACTTCAAAAGAAAAGTGCTAACAATCACATGCTGCTTGTAGAGTGCAGAAAACATTGGGGATATTTCCAGTAGGTGAAAATAACATGTTTTATTCAACCACTTTGAGGACCTTGGGGTGTCATGTGCAAAAAATAGTGTTCTGTGTTTGTACCTGAGCAAGAGGAAGAATAAAGTATAATGGAGTATTACATTGAACATTGTTCAACTAATTTTGCATCAGTATGTGTCTTGTTTAAAAAGTAATAATACCAGCACCTCATGCTATTCAGACTTTAAAGAAAGAATATATATTTGTATGCAGAATGCTGGCTTCATAATCAACAAAGTCTTTTATTTAAACCATGCTCGTTCACTTCTGAAACACCTTGGGCTGTCAAAATCTCATGCTCTAAAATGCAATCAAGGCTCATGCTTTTCAGGAGGGAAAAGAGAAGAATAACCAGACCCAGTTCCTTTGTTCCTAACCAGCCCTGGTTGCTAATCAATTTTTCTTGGCCTCCAAATGTGTAATTATGGTGTCGCTTTCAGACTGCAATAGAATACCAGGTTTACAGAGCACAGGGAGAGATAAACAAGTACTCACTGCAATTTGAAAGGTTTTGACCTTTAAAAGCTGTTAATCTACACGTGAATTACAATTAATCAATTAAAAGAGATTCAGTCTAGTACCAGCATCATTAGGTACAATTTTACTGCTGAGTAAGCCGTGATAACCCCCTACAAATAAAGACAGAGTCCACTGCTTCCTCACACTTTCAAATATCCCAGCTTGGCAGTTTTAGCAAAACTGTGTAGGTTTCCCAAGTGGGATTTTTATGGTTTTGGAAAGCAGAAGCATTGAATGGTTAGACTGCATTCCAAGTTCAATAATACGTAATAGTGTTTGGAAAACTTCTCGCTTTAGACTACATATTGTCTTCAAATATTTCCCTGAGAAAAAAGGCAAGAAGGAAAATGTGATCCAAAGCACTGCAGGAGTGGAAACAAGTGATTGCTGATGACTGTTTTCTGGCATCTTAGAGGCCAAATTCAGGGACAAAACAGTAAACAAAACCCACATAATGTGTGTTGTATTTAACCACTATAGCTAATAGCCCTCAACCTAAACCCAATGGGAATATGCAGTGATTAGAGACACCTGCAGGTTAATAATTGGAGGCATCTCAGCACAGAGGCAATTAATGTAGGAAAACTCTCCTGAGGTTGGAAAGGCAGAACTGCTTAAATGAATATGTATGCATACGTAAAGGCGAATACTTTTAATTCTTCTGAATAGTCCATCTTTCTAGAGAGACTAATGACAAAGTCATCCTTCAATGAGAGTAGTAGTCTTATCCCAGAAAAATGGCTGGAATAAAGATTTTGATCTGTTTTCAAAACTTTAGCAGCCCAAAAAGTTAAAAGCGTTCAATTCGAGTACGTATTTTCGGATGGTTTGAGATTTAGTTTTGGTGCCCTGACTTTGAAGTTTGTCTGTAGAAACTTCCCATTAATTTCAGAGGCATTTTTATCCCTTGCTACATGGTATAAGAAAAAAAGTAAAAATTCGGTCATGGGAGAGACTATTGAAGAACAGATTTAAAAGACTGAATCCACAGGTCTATGAATGATGTGAGCTTAGTCAACTTTGGTTTTAATATATAATGTTACATAGGTGGCATTTTAAGAAATTACATGTAAGCCAGAAGAGACAATATTTTTTCCTGGACATTTTCAATCTTTGAGGTAAAATTTCTCCCACAAGTATGTGTGATGTAACTAATATTTCACTACTCATTTTCTCTTCAAAGCCTACTGCTAAAGTAGATTTTTCAAAAGTAAGTAGCAAAGGCTAATGTATTCCTCAGCAAAATGGAAAAATGATAAAGTGAAAAAACACATTAAAGGACATTAAAGGATAGCTATGACCATGTGACCTGGTCATAAATAAAAGCATTTTCGGAGAAAGAAATCAAAAACATACAAGGAAATGAATTATTTATAGGCATAAGGGTCCCCAGGAAACATATAAAATTTGCCCTTAAATGATTCCTGTTGCTTTTCCTTGACTTCTAATGAATAAATAACTTCCTTCAATCTTCTTACGTTTTCCTCAGCTGATTTTGGCCTGAAAACAGACATCCAAGTTATCTAATACTTCCCCAATATTCTGGTCAGAAAAAGACTTTGTACTGTTCATAAATATTTGGATCTGAGGAGGGTCTGAATTAATGAGAGAATAATATTAAGATGAAAAAAAAAAAAAAGAAAAAGAAAGCAGACTCACAACTAATCAAAACCAAAGCAAATCACAACAAACCAATGACTCCTCCTACCAATCTGGGGCACTTTTCCCACCCTCTTTCGTTAGAGGAAAAGGGTGAGGAAACCTTCTTATCTTTCCCTCTCCACAGGCAGCCTTAGGGCAGCAAGGCTGAAACCTCAGGCACACCAGCCACCCTTCACACACGCTGGCCAGTACTTCAGCTCCAAAATAAATCAGAATATAGGCACAGAACAGATGTCTATACAAAGAACACACTTTTCCAGAACAGTAAAAAGCCCTGCCAAGTATGTCTCCCTGAACTGCCAGGCCATATACAGCCATATACATCTTCCTGTTTCTTACAAAACATGCCCCACTAACCTGCATTCTCCCAAATTCATGTATATTTTCTTGGTTAAGATTCAAATTTATTGAATTAGAACTATAATCTAAAATACTGAAAGAAGGGAGAACGCTTGCTTCCAGCTTTCAGTTGAATCCTGTTAGCTACAGTAAACCTATCCCAGCTTTGTTGCACTAAATTTCCAGAACATTTTACCTAGCACTTTCAAACATAATGACACGATCAAACTTAATCAGGACGTGCCAGAAAGGTCTTTCTGAGAAGAAGCAGTTGCTCATTTTTTGTTCTATATTTTCAGATTAAGTGGGCCACACTGAATTTAAAGGAGAAGATAAGCTATTATTACATTGTGTTCCAAAATCTTCAGAGAAATACCAGAGATAATTGCCTTTAATGTTAATTTAATAAGCAACATTCTTGTGTGCAATGTATCTGCATTGTGTATTGAGCAGTGGAATTGCTAATTCTGGTAGTAATTTTTGTATTTACAGAAAGCCAAAACTTAAGCAGCATAATTTATGTATAAATGTCCCCTAGTGTAAGTGTTTTCCATGTAAAAATAAGTTATAAACAAAGAGAAAAAGGACATATGAATTAACCCAGAGACATCAGAGATGTGTAACAGAAATGGCAATTAAGGCCTGTCTGTATTTTTTCCTAAATGTTCTCTTGACAAATTTCCTCCACAAATTTCTTCCTAGTCCTTATTTGTAAACAATATAGTTTTAATCTGCAATGTTTAGCAGAGAGAGAAGCAATAGTTAAAAAAGAAAATAAAAAAGAACACAATTTGCTTGCTCTCTAGTCTATAAACTTTTAGGATTTACACAGGCAAATAAATGTAATCCTCACTGAAATGTAGATGCTACTGAGAAAGTAAAGCACTACAGATATGTTCCTACCTAATAAAATTATATGAATAATATGACTCAGAAGGTAGGAATAATGATCTCCTGAACCCAAAAGTCTGAATTGTGTTAGGGTCATGAGGCTGGGGCAGGCTAACCAAGGCCAGCAGCCTTCTTAAGTGCTTTCACATGCCCTCTGCCTTGCCAAAGAGATTGAAGGATAGAAAAAATGATGCGGTGACATTTTTTGGGGATGGGATTTGCTCTCCTACCTCTCTCAGGGATGATGAATGGGTACAGACCATAGCAGAGATTTTTCCACTCAGCTGAGCTCTGCCATTTGGCTTTGTTTAAAAGCACAAAAGAGCTACATGTTACAAATCGTTTGGTACAGTGGTGGAACCGTGAAGTCTTCCAGCAAATACTTTTTCCATGTTTATTTTCCTGAAAAATTTAGTATCCAGGTTCTTTATTTCCAGCTTTCTTACAAATCTAACCTCATGAGAAGTTGAGTTACAGGTGACAAGGGGAGACTAACTGGTTTGTCCAGGATGACACACATGGAGCAAGATTTGAATGAGGTATTAGTCCTTAGTCCAAGGTAGCACTGTATTGCCAGGATTTTCTTTCATATGGGGATAAATGTAACAGAGAAACATTAAAAATGTAAGAGCCACCTGGATGCTGTCTCAGAGAAAACCTCTAAGGAGTTTCTCATCTAAGTGATATGATTTTGGAAACTGTTTATAATCCTCAAGACCTCTCCCAAGACCATGAAAACTGTTTTTTGTGTTACCAGTGGAATATTGTTTCATAAAGTGTATAGTTTAGGAATTACATGAATGCTGGGCTAATTTATGTGACCTGAGAGATTTAAAGACAAATGCTTTTTCAAGAATTCTCACTGTCATGGCCACCAGGATTAGCTGAATTATACATCCATCTCTGACTCTGCTCTAAGTATTTTTCAGTAATGTACTATTACAGAGGAAACAGTAAACTAAATCCTTCTTCCTCTCTTCAAAGAATATACAGACACCTCCCTTAGTGTTTCAATGTGACTTCAATGTCCTCTATCAAGTCCAGCTTCAACAAACAAACAAAATTAACAAATTCGGTGAGTGTTCCCAACATTATTAAACATTTAACAATACAATTTCAATAACTGTAACCTATTTTTGCCAAGAATGGGCAATCTGTAAAGAGATTATAAACCAGCCATTTTAAACTTGAAAGAATAGAATACTTACTCCTAATAACAAGATCTGGAGTTGGAGCTTTAAAAATAAAGTTTATTGAGCCCTAGAAACTGATGTTGGCAAGCAAAATAACTTCAGAGTACAAATATCTGCTCAGATAACCTATATATTTCCCAATAAACCAGTATGATAGGTCTCTAGAGAGTGCATCCAAATTATAAAGTAAGCTTTATTACACATTTTCTCTTCCAGCTTTGAAAACTACAGGAAGATTTGGTAAAGTAAAAACACATAGCCCTTTATTGAAACTAAACAGCACCCTTTTGGTTCAAACCTGAATATTCTGTAACTTGGAGCAAGTCTTTAAGAAAAGTAAAATACTTATAAAGTGTTTTTCATCATCCTGGGAGACATGAATTTAATCACAGCAGAGGTTTAATATTTATGAAGTGCCCCATCACCCATGGATATCAACAAGTGTTCGTAGAGCTTAATGTGGGCTGGAAGATACCTTTGTCTAGTACTGCACTCCTGTAAACAGTTTTGGATCATATAATATCCTGAGTTGGAAGGGACCCACCAGGATCATCAAAATCCAGCTCCTGGCCCTGCACAGGACAACCCCAAGAATCACATCAAGGGCCTGAGACAGTTGTCCAAACGCTTGTTGAACTGCCAACAACAGTATGTATTCTGAATATTGAGAGCAATACCAGATTGGGGCCATAAAAAGAATGGGTAGATTTATGGCATGAGTTTAGTCTAGTGTATTATTTACAGGGAGTTCTCAGAGCAGAAAGGTTGGTTGTTTATACGCTCATGAATCAACCTGGGCACTAATTTTTCAAGATACCTGGTGATCTGCATCTGCAACCTGCAGACAAAAAACAAAGCTTATATTGCTTTGTGGGATGCTGATAGGGATGCAATGCCCATGATAAAAATATAAAACTCTTGTTGCAATCTTGCTATGTTGAATGAAAGATTGAAATTCAGTTATTAAACAATTAACTTTCCAGTGCCTAACGTGTGGCTGGGTTGTGGACTTATCTTTTCATTATGCTCACCCTCATTTGTAGACATTTCTGGCTTGCGACAATATTCAGTTATCTATTCTTAGATTTAAAATTAAGATCATCTTGAAACAGACTTTTTAAACACTCGTGGTGATAATTTTGAAAGCCAACACATGTATCTTAAATGCAAGAAAACTGCATATTTTAATATGGAAATTTACCTTTCATGTACCCATCGTGCCTCACCAAGAAGTTGAATTTCATGTCCAGCTTTGTAATAAGAACAATTCTCTTCTATGTATCCATTTTTCTGTAATAAATATGACCAGGCTGAGGTTCCTACAGTCATTATACCTTTGTCTTACTAATTTCTGAAGGTGAAACATTTCAAAATTCTTTTCTCTCTCTTTTCAAATTCCAAGCTATTGTCAAATTACATTCTTTATATATGGAACATCTGTAAAATCAGCTTTATGTTAGTTTTGTGCAGATTACTCAAATGAAAAGAAAATATGGTTGAGATTTTAAAAAAAGTAATATATGTAAATATAATAATTTTTATAGGTATCAGCCTCAGAAGTAGCTTTGTGTTTTAGAGGAGTACTTAGCACTCCTGTCAAAATACACAGATATTTCTTAGACTTTAGCTAATCAGTTTTGTGAAAAACATGCATCTACTTTTACATGTTGTGATGGAAAATGACTGTCAGATATCTTATGTCACTACTTACAAACATTTTCACTGGGAGAGATTATCACCACTGGGGTAACAAAAGCAATTCCAAGCAATATACCCGACTAAATGCAATTAAGCAAACCAAGTTAAGCACCAAATATTTATTGAAAAACTGTGTATGATCAATCTGTACAGCTAATTAAAACAGCAATATAATCCTCACAGACGGAAAGGTTTTCAATAAAATCAATGTATTTTGTGAGATGAAATTCATCTTGGTAAACACATGAATCTTTTATCAAGATTTGTTCTATAAACTATACCTTGCAAAGCCTTAACAAAAAAATCTCTGCCATGGGTTCATACTGCATAGTGTCTCCTCATTCAGGTTTTCAGTGCTGGAAATATTTGCTTTTAGCTGGAACTTTAACTAATTTCTCTTTTAATCCTGTCTCCTGTTACCATGATTTCCCAGGACCATGTGGCATGTCCAGCCCTCTGGACTTGGATCCCTGTACCGCTGTTTTCTAAGATTTGTTTGCCATTTTTATCTGCATTAATCTAAAATGCCAAAATTATAACCTCTTCAATGTACTTAATGGGAACGTATATGAACCCAAAGGGGGTGATGGCTTGAAGAGGGAGAGAAAGGATAGGTAGCAAGCTTAAAGTTGAAATAAACATAAAGAAGCATAAAGAAGCCCATACAAACACACACTTTTTCTCCAGAATACAACACTTGACCCAGGAGATCAAAATGAAGGAGTCAAAGAAAGTATCATAAAGACTTAAGTCTACTGACTTGTCACTGGCTGGGCTAATTAGACACAAAAATCAGATCAAACTGAAAAGATAATGCTTTCAGGTAATGAAATTCAGAATGATTATAAGTGTATAGTTTGATAAAATAATGTATCACATCATCTTGTGGAACACCCCACCTGTCACAGACCCAAACTCTAATTAGAATATAAGCTTTTTGGGTATGAGGTAATTTGTTATTACTGTAGGTCAGAACATTTGAATGAGACGCTGCGATCTAAGTCTGGGAGGACCAGCAGACCTGCTCAGCCTTAGCAGTTTCTGGCTGAGTCCCACAGTGATGCTGAGAGTAGTTGCCTAAATTGCTGCACAGCTGCAGGGCTGGATGGTTAAGTGATTTAACAATTTGTTTATACTTTGTGGTAAAAAACATCTTTGCCACAATCCTCTGGTCCAAAATGTTTTCCAGGTCCCTAGACTTAGCCCTTAGACTATCAGAGATAGTCTAATCGAGAAACTATGAACAAAAGCTCACAGAAACTATCAAAGATCCTGCTGACCTTACTGATCTTTAGAGTGGGCTGTGAGAGTACATCTGCTTTCATTTAACATAAGACTGAAGTGTGATAAAGAGCGAGATATTACCTTTCACATTCATTTTCTTGAAATCCAGTATTATCTTTTCTCTCTTTCTTTAACCTTTAAAGCTTTTTGGTATATGATTACTTTAGTAAAGGCAGGCTGCTGTAATATATATCCAGCTGATGAAACTGCTGGAAAACAGAGATCAAGAAAGGTGTCCTGGATACCATCAGAAAAAGAAATGAATATTACTTTTATTTTAATGTTCATATTTTGGGTGGGGTAGGGGAGAGAAGCAAATTACTTAGTCTGTTATGCCCAGAAAAATTTCCAGTAACATTTTAGGTTAAACTGGGCAGTCTGCAAAGAACTAATGCTGAAACTCCACTCATTACCTCCTAGAATTTTAGTACCTTGAAGAAAGTCACTACGAGCATGTAAGGAAAAAATCTGGCCTGAACCTCAGATGAGGGTATCCATGAACTATTTAAACCTGAAGATTGGGTTTACATACCTTATGGGGGCATTTTATTATGTATAGATGTCCAGCAAATACATAACACAATGTTCAAATATGTAAATGGATATGTATTGACTCAAGAGGAATAGAGCTACATGAAACTAGAAAAACACAGGGGCAGATTTTATCTGCATTCCATGCCTGGATTAGAGGCTACCTCGTGTCTACCCATTACATAGTACCATAGCAGCTAAAATGAAGTGGTAGATAGTGAAGCACAGATTAATTTTTTTTTTCTTTTTAAAGAAATAATTTTATTCAAATGCATTTTTTGGTTGTTCAGTGGTAGTTTTTAATTCCTAGAAAATTCAGAGTGTTGGAGCGATGGATTAAAAGGAAGCAAAAAGAATACAGTTTACAAAGAAACAAGTTATTAACGAGAAGGTGCTCTAGCTACATAATTGAGGTTAGTTAAGTCATCCTCTCTTGTAAAACCAGTAGGAAGGGCTGAGTGATTAACTCCTTTGCTAAATGACTTAACTGGATCAGACTCTCAAGAAATTTATGGGATGAAGAGTAGTTGTTCAGATGTGCAGGTGCTACTACTCAGTTTCTGGAAATTATCCTCTTCTGGCAGCTATTTAATTCAGTCTAATTACATAAGCAAAATTACATTACTTTTCTTATACATGACTCATTTTCCAAAGTATACTGTTGTAAGGGTTATACTGCATGTGTGCCCCACCTACCTGTTGCATAGAAATAGGTTAAACCTGGAAAGGAAATGTACCCTACAGCTCCAAATAACTGTCTCGAGGATGCACTTTTGCAAATGAATAAATTTCATTTGAAAGACTATTGATATTTACAGCACAGTATTAATACCTCCTTGACCTCAACGAAAAAAATCTATTGGATATTTATTTTCTTAAAAGTTATTGGTTGGCTTTTGATATTATGCAGTTTAAACAGCTAAAAAGTACCGCATGATACAGTAACTGTAAAAGGTCAACAAAATGTACTCAAAGACAAAGAGCAGTAGCCATAACTGTGCACAAATTGGAGTTGTATTAGATCATCCAGGTCATCTTTCTGACAAAGTATAGCTGTTTACTGCAGTTTAATTTCTCATGATTTGTTCAGCTTTTTAAAGGACAATATTGTTGGCTGAACTTTTCAGTAGATAGTTATAGTTTGAAATATTGTTCTAGTTTAAAAATCACCGTAGCTGCTTACCAGTGAAAATTTACCTATAAAATCTAAACATTGCATAGAAGGCTGGAGTAAAACAGAGGAAAGCCCATCTTGTACAGTCTGTTTTCTTACATTCTTCTTTTAGGCAACGCAAGTTTTCTCATTGCAAAAAGTGATATTGGGTTAAAAATGCTCTTTTCTTTCAGATGCAGATTCAAATACAACTGTTCCTGGAGTTGTCACAATTGTTAGAGCTTTCACAAGGTTGGTTTCCAAAGGTAATACATAGACACTACAGGAAAGAGAGCGATCACTATTTCCACTGCTAGGGCAAAACAATCTTACATGATAATATTCTATTGGATTTTTATTGTATTGGGAACCACAGTCTTTTCAAATTAACAGCCTCAAGAAGAGAGCGCATCATGAATACCTCTTCCTTTCACTGAAATCTGTTTCTTCAGTAGGAAAAATTTGTGCATAAAACCAGGATGTAATTAAAATCAAACCTATATTTATATGAACCTTGTTAAACATCTACAGAGTGTAATAGTGGACTGTCTGTGCCAAATTTATAACCCTACCACTTTGGAAAGAAAATCATTGACTATTAAATGGAAGACAGTGTGGTGACTAATGGGGTTCATACTAAATCTGCACTGCTTGTTCTGGATGGTTGAAATCAAAAGAGTACTTTTCACCACTTGAAGTCTGGATGTGCTTTGAAAACCCTAGACTTCCCTCCCTTTGATCCAATGAAATGAAGTGAAACATGTAGCCTCTAGGCAGTTTTTAGGTACTGAAAGATCAAATAGATGCTATTACAGTGCAATTTGCTTGGTGAAGCCTAACAGAATGGATCTGCTCAAAAGTTACTGTGTATTTTGCAGACCACATAGAAGAGAAAAAAAAGTAACAAAACTGAAATCATAGTACATTTGTAGTGTTGATTCAAATCTTGCTGAAAAACTACATTCTTTACTGGCATTGGTAAAGTTCAAGATCCATACATACGGCTTAAGAAACTACTCTGGGATTAAATCTAGCCTTGCACTGTGCATAATACCACCTTGGGTTTGACTCAAAATGGCTGGGTTTTTTGGGGTTTTTTAAAGCAATAGAACCGTATAAATTTTCAATCAGAATAGAACTCTATGTTCAATCTATACTTTGCATTGGTTAATAAACAAGTCTTGCCTTCTCTGCATGTATCCTTATGAATTAAATATTGTCATGACAGTGATATTTCTCTTCTAATTTCATTTTTGTCCCATCTCTAATTTTCTTGAGTTTTGCTGCTCTAGATAGATAATAATTCAATAGGCTTTTAGGATTCACAAACATTTCCTTGAATGAAGTGGCAGGGTTCCAAATAGCTACACAAGAGAAAAACCCTAGAAATTTATTTATACAAATATTTCCTCATCATACTTACTTTGCCATGCTCTGCTTATTTTGCTACAGAAAAATGGAGTTAATATAAGACTAGTAATTATACAACCAAGAGTGGCATCACAACTTTTCATGTAAGCATTTAATATAGGATGGTAGAGCTGCATTTGGAATTCACTGGAATTTGGAACTCTGTACAAGTTTGAATTGGAAATTACAGTGTTTTCCCCTGCTCACCCGCAGGCCTTTTTTTTCTCTTTGTATAATAATTTGAATTGTTCTAGGAAATCACACTACTGTAGTTAGCACTGTCTTTCTTGGCCTATGCCAATGTACAGCACACCCTTGTTCTGCAGTGGGACAAGTTTGTGTGGTTGTCACCAGTCAGTTCACTTCTGTAAGATTTGCAGTGATCACTTTACTCCTGCTCTCTGCTCATTCCCTGCCTTTCCCTTAGTCCTGAGTAAAACCAACCAACCAATGAGCCTGATGCAGGGAAATGTAATAACATCAGTATTATTTTCATGCTAAGAACTATATTTTAGAAAGGACAAAATAACTTCAAATCAATTTTTACATTGTGATGTAAAAAGCATTAATTTGGTCCATTGCTCCTGAAAAACTAATGACTCATCAAATAATCAGTACAGTTCCCATTTCAGAAGGTTAATGTGAGAGTCAATGCAATATGCTTTAATTCTATAGAAAATAGTAATAGCTTAGGAGATATTCCATGAGTCTAAGGTTTTAACTGGGTCTACTAGAGAGAAAAAGGAGATGAAGAATCGGCTTTGAGATTCTCATAGGCTACTTGGAAATACCCTGGCCCAAACCTCTCTCTGGGCAAACTGGAACTCCTTTTTTTCATGATTATTTAAAAATAAACTCCATTCTGCTGATGGTAAAAACCCAATTTAACAACAACAACAACAAAACCTCTCACCAACAAACTAACCAACAAGAACCAGTCTGATTTCACTACGATAATACACACCTCCAATTGCCTTAAAAAGCTGTACGGAACTAAACAAAGATCATATCCCTGCTAAAATACCACCTTCCACTACAATCTATTAATGTAGCTCAGAAAAATCCTTCTGCAGAGAATGACTTTGTCACCAGCAATCAGTGCTCAGTTGGAAGCAAATTACATTTATTTGTAAATCTACCTTCAAACCTTGAAATCTATGTCACCCAGATAAACTATTCCTAAAGATCTTGACTTTTCCTATGATTCTGGGCATGGGTATATAAGCAGCAGCACTAGATACCTGACTGACCAGAAAAGATTCATCAAATCAGATTCTGTTTCCACCAATCCTGTGTTTCCAGTTCTGGGTAGGCTAAGTATTCCCCATGCTAGGCATAAGCAGAATTGCATGTTTTGCATCCATTCATAAACCTGTTTCTAGAAAACACCTTGTTATTCTTCATGACTGACACCTAAAATCTAACACATCCACATCTGTGTTCATGCTTAAGTTATGCAGAACTGCTACTAAGCATTAATGCAACATCAGCTGGATTGATTTGCCTCTTTCTGGCACTGGAAGCTTTCAAATTCCATTTTCTTGTTTCATGAGTGTAGTTTTGATTTTACAGATTTAATTTTAGATCTTATTTTCAGCCATGCCTAACTGACCCAGTAGCTATAATTCTGTTTTTAAAACTGACTTAGCCTTCCAAACAGCTAATGAATAACATTAGTTTCATTTACCAGCTGCCAGGTTCTTCAAGATGATTAGGACCTGCCAGTGATACAGAAAGAAACCTTTTTAATTTTTTTTTTTTAATTTCAAGCTTATTTAAAGCTAAGTGTTGTTATTGTTGTTATTCATATTGTGATAAATTCAATAAATAATTCACAATCTCTAAATTACCTGTGACTGATAAATTCAGAGATTTGGCCCATGAAAATTAATATTCAAGGTATAAGTCACGTCACACCTCTTTAGCAAGGGTTAGCACATCCTGTGACACAGCTGGAAGACTTCCTTGAAAAATACAACTGTAATTTGGATTGCATCAACTTCAGAGCAAAAATACTTTAATGGTTTTGCAATAATAACTCACAACTGAAGATCTCACTATACTGCCAACCATTCCTACAGTGGAAAGTACTGTTACTATTAAAAGGCTAATTTGTGCCCTTCATCGATGATGTAAATCCCATGGCTTGGGCTACACAATGTTTCCTCTGTGAGGTACTCAAACCACACTCAAACACAATTAATTGCTTACAAACTGTGTCTTTCACTCATGTGTGTCCAAGCATTCATTTTGATCCTATCTCTCCACGGATTAGTGGCAGTGCATATTTTTATGGTGATTTTACATGACTGCTTGAAGGAAAACAGCACCAGAATATTTTTCTTGCCTACCTTTATAGGAACTTAGTTTTTCATCCTAATTAACAGAAAGTATGGAAGCTTAGATTTCCAAAGACACCTACCGGAAAGTAGGTGTTCAAATATC
Organism: Cephalopterus ornatus; assembly: GCA_013396775.1. Classification (NCBI taxonomy): domain Eukaryota; kingdom Metazoa; phylum Chordata; class Aves; order Passeriformes; family Cotingidae; genus Cephalopterus; species Cephalopterus ornatus. The sequence continues at coordinate 40,199 of VZRE01017767.1, forward strand.
ATTGATTTCTATGGGATTTATATATGCAACTTTGCTAAGGTTTTCCCTTGACTCCTAGCCTAAATCTGATCAGGAAAGAAGTGGAAATGGTATTAATGTGCAAACTATCCAGAGAGGATAGGCTGAAAAATTATTAAGATTCTTGCTTCCTTCTAAGTAAGCATAGATTAAAAGATCGGTACTTGGGGGAGAAATAAAAAAAAGAAACAAACAAACAAATAAACCCCCCAAAAAAATTAGGCACTCTTTTTTTGTTGTATATAACTGAGCTCATAGAGAGAACACTCGCTGTAAAAAGCAGAAGCCAGATAACTAGGTCAGGGGCACAACAAATTTTAAGGAATAAAAAAGGGCCGCTTCCCAAACACAGGAGTTAAAACAGGGGTTTATAAAGAGGTATTAGAAGCCCTCACTTTTCTTCTGATGACTAAATAACAAACCAGTAGAGAATAAAAAAATACTGGAATTATAATTGAGACAAACTGAATTGAAACATTTGACTGTCTCTCTTCTTCCGTGTTACAGATAAACACTCAAATAATTGGCAAGTATTGTGACTGAACAATAGGAGCTTTTGGCTTTAAAAGGTCCTAGTTATTTACCAAATTTAGAAAAAAATATGTGAGTAAAAGTTTGTACCTCCTCTTTAACTTGTGGTCGGGCTTTTTATTTTTAAACTGCTTCACGTATATTCCAAATTACTAGTTTGATGTTGCCAATTACATTGACTTACTCAGCAGTACAATGCTGAGGTATCAGTTAAAGATACATTAGCAAATAAAAAGCATGTTGAAGTTTACTCTCCTGCTAGAATCAAATAAAAATGTCACAGTACTGCAATCAGACAGTTCAGATATGAATATTCATTGGCAACTGTTTGTGACAGATTTATGAATGCTTTCACCTGCTGGTGAAAAAACATTAAGTTGCAAAATAAAGCTATTAAAGTAAGTGAAAAGAAAAAATAAAGGATATACGCAGATGGATGATGATCTTGGAATTATGCATTTTTGAGAGAAAAGAATGGTTTTAATTTTCATATTATGAAAACATTTGTTTTATATATGCAGATTGTCAAGGTCTTAGCATTTAACTCACTGTCATCACACACAGCGTTTTCACCAAAGAGTATTCCCAGTTTCTGTGGAATGATGCTCACAGCTATCCCATCCCCACCTTGTGGCAGAAACACATGCAGTGGTAATTCTTTGAGGATTTTGACTGCTATGCTGAATGCTATTTTCCTAAACTGTTTAAAATTAAAAAAAAAAGAGGAAATCTTCATTAAGAGAACAGCATTTTGTCGCCCAGGATAAAAGGTTTGATTACAAATATTCTAATAATAAAAATGCACAGCACTGCCAGAGTGCTTTCAGCCTGAGGATCTGAAATTGCTTTTAATAAATTAAGTCTTGAGATTTTTAAGAGGAAAGCACTATCCTCACTTTAGAGATGGGGAAAGTGATGTACACAAAGGATAACTGATTAGTTCAATTTAGAAACAAAGCATAACACACAGATTAGAGACAAATAAACTAATTTTATTGATGGATTAAACAATTACTGTGAGTTAAAGCACTTTAATGATTTATGCTGGAGAAGCATCATGATCTGAAGCTTCTTAAAAGGCATGTAAAAAAATTATGTGTTTGCTTTGTCAATTGCATTACAGGAGACTTTGTTGTGCATTATCTGTATTGCTCTCTAAAGTTTTGGGAATTTGATTCCATTGCCCTCATTTAAATTTTTTATTGCAAACACAAGTGAAATATTCCAAAATTCAGATTATTTTAATAAGCTAGTGGAGGCAGTTAAACAAGTATTTCTATCACTATCTGTAAATAACATGCTCATCTGAGTGGATTTGTGTGATAGTACCTGACAGAGCTTATGAAAGATAAAATCAGAAGGACACAAAGTAGAAGAGATAAGGGATCATAACAACATAACATTAATGAAGTAACAAAGAGGAAGCTACTTAGTGGGGAGTAACCCAGCCCTGCTGCAGTGGAAAGGTTTATTTGTCCCTGAAACAGAAATAAATGGAATAATGACAAATGAATTAGTTGAGCAAAAAGGAAATTCAAGTGGGTATCTTAACAAGGATTGTGTTTGAGACTGCCATAGAAACAAGGGCCAGTAGTGAAGCAGGGATGAAAAGAATGCAAAATTCACAAAAGGAAGGTTCAATCTTTCCTGAGAATAAATTTTCAGAGAAATTTTTTTCTTGCTTCAAATATTTATCTATATCTGTGGGTTAAAGGCAAGACATCACTGTCTTTAAGAAGCTTAATTTATTAAGACATTTCAGTAGCTTTCTGGTCTTCTGTTCTCTAGGAGGGAAAAAAAACTCCAAAGCTGTCAAAGACAGTGAGGCCAGACAAGTTAACCTGCCTGGCTAACACAGAAAGAATGGTGAAGGACAGTTCTTCTTGCCCTGAACAATCCATTTAACCCACTGGAAGAGAAATATGACATTTGCTGGAACGATGTACTCCGAGGGACTAAAAATGCACCAAAATGTGCTGCCCAGCTTTTAAACTGTGGAAATAACGTGTGATCTTGAGTGGTGTTCATACAAGCCAAATGTGGTGCAATCTTAAAGTACTCTTTGTGGTTTTTAGCACCCTGAAATTTGAGCTGTATCCTATGGCTCTACCTTCCGTGAGGGTTTTTGTTTTTTTTTTTCTTAATCGCTTTTTGAGGCCATTTATGCATTCAGAGTCAATAACATCCTCCAGCAATAATTTTCATATTTTAAGAAATAGAAGTAAGAAAAGCACTTCTGTTTTAAATATGCTACTTGGTTATTTAACCAGGTGTTTGCAAGATGTTATGAGTAAAACCAACTTCTTATTCTGTACCATTTCCCTACTGGCCTTTTTAGGTGCATTCTAGGAGGGACCCTTACTCCCAGGTGGCTTCCCACTGAAGTCAGAGAGGCTTAATATGGCCTAATGAATCCAGGAACATACAGTAGTTTACCAGATTTTAAAACTACAGAAAATACAGACATCCTTCTAAAGCTATATTTATCATTCTGACGAAGCCAGAAATAGTGTCTGTAATTATATTTTTCAGCTACAAAATTAGAAAATTCTTGGAAGAACTTGGATAAATGAGCTTGGTCAAATACTGGTGAAGAACTTAAAGTCTGGATGACAATTCTTATTTAATTTGTCAGACCTTAATTTTATGTAAACATTTAAATAAATCTGACTGTGATATTATGAGAAATTCACTATATTTGCTTTTGAAAGGAAAAGCAAGATGAAACCAAAGAAGTCACAAAGTTTGTCCCCTTGAGAGATTAATTGGCAGTGAAAACTTTGGGTTTTTTTGTGGTTTTTTTAATTTTATTTCTGTAGGCATATTAACAAATCACTGTAGTAGAATTCTAGCTTATCCACATTCTCCATTCTTGTTTCCTGCAGGTAATATAAACATAGGCTTTAAAAAGGAGAAAGAGAAATAAAAACAGTTGCTTCCTCTCTAATTAGGAATTAGGATAGGGTAGGTATTACTTCCTACCAAAAATGCTAAGGAACACCATGGGAATCTAAAAAGAAAATTTATTCAGGGTGTGTAGGATGCATTCTTAACGCATTCTAAACATTCTTAATAGAGCACTATCATTAAAACTTCCTCACAGGCTGCATGAACATCACTTTTTTTTTTAAAAAAAAAGGTTTATGAATGATTGCCTTGCTATCTTCTATACTTTTCAGCTCAAGATTGCTCTCTTTCACTCATTTATGCTGTCATGAAACCTGTTTTCCATTTTATTGAATTCAGTTTGACTGTATACTCCAATCCACTATAATTGAAAACATTTAGTCCCAGATGTTGTAATTTTTTTCCCCCCTCACAACAAAAGGCAGTTGTGGTAAATGCATTCATGTTCCTATTTTGTTCCTCCAAATTAACCATGTTAATGTTTTCTTTCTCCTTTCATGTTAATTTGAAGAATGACAGAGGGATACTACGTAATCCAGGTCATGATCTCAGCTTTTGTCTTTGGAGTTTTAATCAAGAAACTATTGTAGAGGGCAAATATTTTCTTCATTTCTTACAGGAGTTTTAAGCAGTGTGTGTGTAAGAGTGACAAATCTTTTAGATTGCTTAAGAATAATAAAGAAAAAAGGAAGAAAAAAAAAAGTTTACATTGGCTTTCATGACCAAAATTTAAATGGAAGGGTCTGTACTGCATTCACATTGTGGTTTTGCATTAGTCATTGAGCTGCTTTTGTTGTGATGTTTTGACCCTGAATGAGCACTAGTTTTCTACAATTTTTCAAATTATACTTTGAGGGAAACTTGAGAGATTTCCACTATTTCATTCATGGAAAAAAGATTTTGGTAACCTGATCTGATTGTTGAATCTCAGTCATTTCATATTTTCTTAGCAAGAACTTGACCCACATTATTTTTACTGTAATGTTTTTATTCTTATGTCTCCCATGTGAGAATGGTAAGCACTATTATATCTTAATTTTGTGAAAGGGAAACAGACCAAATTCTGATCCCATTATAATCACTGGCAATATTTTTATTGACTTTAGGTTCTTGTTCTAATTATCTTTCCCATTATTATTCAAGACTGTCAAAAAGCCAGAAATTAAACTCAGTTCTCACACTTCCCAGCATATCCTTGACACTCTCTAACAAAAATAATTAAAGAAAAAACCCTAATATAATGATCTGTAGAATAATTTCTCACTGTACTACATTTATTAAGAGAGCAGAGTTTATTAAAATAGGCAATAGCTCTTAGCATGAAATGCGTAAGCCATGGTGTAAAACTTTGTACATTTAGGCCTTTCTGTTTAATAGAGCTAAATAAACTTTAAAAACATCTCTTTATCAAGACTTTTTTTCTCTTAGCTCTCCTGCTTTTTCCAAAAATACACCAAACATTCACTTGACAGGTTTAAAAAAGAAACAGGATATCATTCCTGGCCCTTTTTTACTTCACAGCCAAAACACTATCACATACAGACATGTGGACAAAGTATTAGTACAGAACATTATGGTGTGTAATTGCATCTGTGCTGAATGTGCTCATTTTCTAAACAAGCTACATGATAACAGCTCTGACACGTCTCATTGAAGGTCTATTTTCCAAACCAATTGCAGTCTAGATGATTTTCAGATGTATTATGCTATAGATAGATATATATCTTAAAAAATATATGCTTGAGACATGGATGATTCAAGATATGATGGATCATTTACCCCTCCCAAATAAGTTAGTTGTCTAGTAATGAATAGCATCACAGACAAACAAAAAAAATCATATTTATTTCTGTTACTTAGAACGGTTTTGGTATGACAGCTCTAACAACTCAGGAATTTCAAAGTTCTCACCATTTTGTACTGCAGTTCCCAAACTAATTGTTTTGATACTTCAATGAGCCCTGATCTATATCATTGTTTTTCACCAGGTTCCCTCTTTCTTTTCATCATGGCGTGGTAAAAATAACCCCTGGTAAAAGTGAGCCCAACTGCTTGGACTTAAGGCCCATAAACTGTGCAAGATCCACACCAAGGTCCCACATACTTAACTCAAACATTCCTTGATCCTATTCCCACGTTGAGGCAGCTGAGGGGGAATGGATGGGCATGCTGCTCTTTTTCATAAGCATATACTCAGTTTCCACCAAAAAAACAAAAAAACCCCACCTCAAAACAAAACAAAACAAACAAACAAAAAAACCCCAGACAAACAAAAAACAATACCAAACCAAAAAAAAAAAAAAAAGGATGAAAACTGGATGAAAGGAAATCACCCAGCATTCAATACTTTGCACTGGAGAAGTGATTGCTAAAAAGGAAGAAGCCAATGGGTTTGGATGAAAGCTGCAAACATTTCATCAAACAAACCAAATTGTGAATTGGCTTTTATAGAAGAAAATTAATATTGACAAAAGTAGTTTAATGTGCTGTTGAGAATGAGCAAGGCTATGTTTATTGAATTAAGACTGAGGAAAACTGTAAACAAAACAGAACACAGAATCTGTTGCAACTTAAGCACAGATAACAGAAAAAGGGTTGGATTTGGGTTTAGCATGCTGCTGAATCAAGGCCTACAGAACCCAACTGAGCTGCTGATGAATAAAGTTCTCTAGCCACCAGAAACCGCTATTATTCAGTAGCCATATAACCTGTTTATTTATATATACTCTGAAAAATTATCAAACTTAAAGAAGTTTTTAAACCTCCAATTTATTTTCCACTTTTCTATTTTTTTTTTTAATTTATATTTTTTTTTTTTACTTCGTGCTGTTTCCCAAACTCAAAAACAACGACTAGGGGCTCAAATGGAAAATTAATTCTAAATCACATATCCCACCATCATAAAAATTCTAGACAAACTTGCCCTCATCCTTCTATTGACAGTAATAATTGTACCTCACGAGTTATCAGTTTCTCTATCATGCATATACATACAGATAGAGAGAGCAAAGGAGAGATTAAATGTTTTTCTTCACCTGACTAAGGGGAATCAGTTCTAAAACGGGAGGTGAAGCTTGAGGCTGTTCAGAGAAAGTAGCAGAAGTGCTCTTTTGAGGACAGAGGTAGAAATCAAATGATGTAATTGCATTTTCACAGCCCCATTACAGGTATATGAGTAGCAATAGGTTTTTGTTGCTATGTTTTGGTTAATGCTCGTATGTATAGAACAGAAATTAAAACAGAGCTACTGTGTCAGCTCCTGCTTCAGATCACAAAACTCAGTCATCTCATTTATGTAAGGGTGATGCCAGGCTCTCAGTGTCAGTAAAGCTTTGCATTTAAAGCGAGGCTTAATGAGGAATCCCAAGTGAATGGAGAGTGGTTGCCAAAAGGTACTTGATGGTACTTGAGAGAACTCATGTCTTCTAGCCAGAAAACAGATGCTGTATAGATAGCAGCTTTCTCATGCTGTTCTATTATTATGTTGACTCTGATATGGATGAACAATTATATAGAAATCAAAGATCAATTATTATAGTAATTTTTGGTCTTGACCTTCTAGTCTGGACTTTGGTTTGTTCATTGGCTACTTGGAAACTGAAACTTTCTGCTCAGGTGGACAAGAAAGCTTCTTGAACTGAGGGTGCTTTCTTTCACTGTCCTTCTCTCCGGTTATGACCCAGCTCAAGTTCACCTCAGCAAGACCTGAGAATAGACGAGACTGCAGGGCTTTCTTATTCCAGTGGTAAAACTACAGTCATAATTTCTGCCTGAACTGCCTGATTTAACAAAGAATATATAATTTAGTGGGAAATCATCTTCTACTTCGAAAGACTTGATCTTAAAAATAGCTCTTGGCTCAAAGAATATTATACTTCAGCTCATCTGATTATCTATATCAGAATAAGTAACCTAGTATATACATCCTTCTCCAGCATTTTGTTAACCTTCACAAATATTGTTAATAGAGGGTTTAGCCCAAAAATTTCATTCATAACAATTTAGAAAACTAATATTGGTAAAAGTATGATGGTCATAAAATTGTTGTGTATCTTTGAGATTTATAAGCTGTCTCCCATCCTAAGACTATCTCAGCAATGATCATTACACACAGGCTAAGTATACTGTTTAAATCTGAAACAGCAAGTTTTTCTGATTGTGGTACAAAAATGGGATAACAAAGCTCTTATTTTAGTGGGTTGAAACATCTCCCTTCTTTTCTCTCTGTTCTGGACACTTCTGTGCTTTCTTTCATCCAGACCACACTGAGCCACTGCACACTACGCTTGGGAGACAGGAGGAAATAACAGCTGGACTTTACCTCCTTAAGAAAAATATTGCTGCTGCTGGGCATTTTTTTTCTATCACATCAAATATTTACATTGGTTCAACATAGCTGGACATCTTGGAAGGCTGATGTTGCCTGACTGTTTCATATTTGTCACTCATGTTGCTTTGATATATCTTGACTTTTGGCCTAATTTCATCTATGTACTGTTTTTCATTTATTATCTGTGTGCCTCTAAAGTAAGTTTGGAGCATCTTGAGGTCATTAAAGAGTGTAAATCACACAGACAAATTTGCATGATGTGTCAGTATGTATCTGGCATGCCCTCTCAGCAAAAGGCTTGCTACAAAACTCTAACACTGCCCACATTTTCTATAAGTTTCCTTTTAAAAGTCAACACACATCACATTCTTACAAGTTCCTATGGTTCTATAGGTTTCAGAAAGTTCACAATGCATTTTATCAGTAATAAAATCGATCTGTACATAACCAAATATATATCAAGTCTATTTTAGGATTTTAACCTTATGAAGTGATGTACCAGCAATATATGAAAAATTAATAAGCTCATATCTTAGCTAAGTAAAATAAGTGCATTAAAAAACCACTTTCTCACATATTATTACATATGTGAGACTATATTATGGTCAAAGAAAAATAGAAAAGCAGAACTATCATTGAATAATGAGAACAGACTGACTACATTCTTTCTATCCAGCTTCAGCAGTTGATTCCAATTTTCTTTATTTCCATGACATAGATGAAATTTTGTCTTCATATTTTCTTGAAGCAAAAGCAAAATTATTCTCTCACCCCAGTTTTCATTTATTCACTAAAACAGTGCCTTAGCATCCCATCTTTAAAGGACTTTTCCTTTCTCTCTCTCTCTCTCTTTATATATATATATATGTGTATATATATATATGAAGATTTTTTTTCCCCCTGAAAGAAATCTACACTTTAAATTGAATTTATTTAGAAAAGCAGAAATTTTCTTGCAAGTTCAGAGCAACTTGAAAAGAATCAAGACAGGAAAAAGGAATAGTTACTTGTGCTGAATGATGACCTACTTCATTACAGAAAAGAAGAAAGATTACAGTGAAGGCAAGACTCCATGCAGGGATATGTTGGTCATCAAGGAAAGTATTTGCAGATGGAGATAAAGCTGGGAAATATAAAGCATAGAGCAGAAGGCTCCAGGGAAAATGTTCTAAATGAACATGTTCAGCGTCACTCTTATTTCTACAATAGTTAATCAGTGAACAATAAATACATAAGGAGTGAAGAGCATTATTCTCTTCCCAAGGGTAGTGAAATAATCTGAGTATGGTGCTATATATGCCTAGAAATTCCCAAAGTATCTACAGACAAGAGGAAACTGTCCTTTTGTGTCTTCTCCACGATCCAGCTGAATAAGTCTGACACTAATGTTTTATATTTTTCATTATAAGAATATAGTTAGTTTATACTGTAGGGGTGAATATTTACTGACATTAATGGGGAAGAACTAAAGTAAACATTTGTTATTAGATTTTAATATTAATTATTTTCCCTTTTCTTTGTAAGATGCTTCACTCCCTATAACTTCCACGTCAGAGGTAAAAGAATTTTTATCATATAACCCAAATCAACCCTTACACAAAATCAGTATAACTTCTTTTGAGATTATGGTCAGTCCAAATATTTATCTGTTAAGCAAATGATGCCATGACTTTCTGAAGTCAGAAATACCACACAGCAATGTTTCACTACTTACTAGGGAGCACACAATTTAAAATGCTAAGATGTTTATTCAGTCAAGAACAATGTATGAGGAGCAACCAAGTGGGTGTGAATACTTGCAGAGATTATAATACTGAGTATACATCTATTGAAGCAGGACAGTCTTGCAAATAAAATGCACTGTTGGCACTCAAAAGGTCCAGTGTCTACTCTTGCCTTTGATACGATCTTCTTGTCTTGTGGCTTCTATTGTGTGAAATGGAGAATGCTACAGAAATCCTATATCTAGGAGAGGTCTAGCAGAGCACTGCTTATATCTGCTTGGAGTATCAGTCAACATCACTGTAGTTTGAACACAGCTCTGTTCTGTTTCCCTCCAACCTCTAAGTAATTAATTAAAATACTACCATGTTCTTCTATGGAGGATATTATCTCACTTTTAAGTCAGCAGAGATATTGTGCTACTGCTTAAAAACCCTTTAAATTTGTTGTAGTAACATAAATCTGAAATAAAAGCCTTTCTTTAATGTAAAACCATTATGTGTCTTACATTACATAAATGTCTTGCCTCCAACTGTGAAGTAATAAAAGAAACTAAATTCTTATAGCAATAACAAAGAAAATAATGAAAGCAGAAGATTAGAGATTGGTCATTACACTAAAAAAATAGACATTCTGGAGAGCTGCTGGGAAGAGCTATGGGATTGGTTTGACTAGCTAGTTCTAAGAGTTATAGATTGTGCACAATCTCTGTAATGTTCAAGAGGAATGTGGCCAGACATCGCAATGGCATATTTGGAAAGGTCAAGGGTCACACAAACAAGCTGTTCAGAGCAATAGAAACCTTGATTCACCATGGTTCTTTCAGCTGCTGCCACAAGATTAATTTGGAGGATTCAAGAGATTATCCACATACAGGAGCAGAACTGATATCTATAGTCCAAGAATAACAATATTATATAAATAAATACTTGCAGTGTAACTGAGCTCTCTGGCAAAGGGATCACGCTGCTCTAAGGGTGATGTATTTCAACTGCTGCTTTGTTAGCCTAACACATTAAATACACAGCTTTCTATTTCTCAAAAAAAGTCATTTTCAAATAGTGTTCTGCCTGTTTCAGTTCTTTAAATTTATGACATGCACTGGCTATGCTCGAGGTAGCTCATATGACACCACAGCATACAGGTGATTTTGCCTGACCAACTGGCTACAAATGCAGATCACGTTTATTTGAGTCTGATCCTGTCTGCAACATGTACAGCACTAACCCTTCAGCTGGTGGCATGATTTACATGAGCAAAAATTGAAAGGTTGTTTCTCTCCTACCGTTGGATCCTAACTGCTGCTACTAATGAGTGCGACAACACAACAGAGTCAGAAGGGATAACAACCTCAGATACAGGGGACAGGGGAAATGATTTCTTTCATTTGTTAAAAAAATTAGCTGGAGATATTTAAGCTGCAGAAGGTAGGAGCTAGTAACTCTGTTGGGCTTTTTTAATCACTACTATTTTCTACTGAGTAGGGAAAGCATGTGTCCAAAGTCCACTTGGAAACCTAAGGTTGCCATTTTCTAATGAATACTTCCTTTCAGAGGCATATCCTGCACAAATAAATATAAAGGGTTCTATAGAAGAAAAGTATTTCTATACCTATAGTACTTCTTGAGGGGACCAGTAGATGGAGCTCAGTACACCATGGAGCTATACCAGGGGTATTTGGACCCAATGCTGCAAATCATGGAATGGTTTGGGTTGGAAGAGACCTTCAAGATCATCAACTTCCAACCCCCTGCTGTGGGCAGGGAGATACTCCACAAGACCAGGTTGCTCAGAGCCCCATCCAGGCTTGAACACTTGAACACTTCCAGGGATGAGGCATCCAAAGCTTTCTCTGGGCGACTTGTGCCAGTGCCTCGCCACCCTCACAGGGAAGAATTTCTTCCTAATATCTAATCTTAATCTCTCCTCTTTCAGTTTAAAGCCTTTGTCGTATCACTACACGCCCTTGTAAAATGTCCCTCTCCGTCCTTGCTGGAGCACCTTTCTAGGTACTGGAAAGCTGCAATAAGATCATCCCGCAACCACCAGCTCTGGGCACTCCCCATGTCCACACAGAGCCCAAAAGTTACGGATCAGTGAAACGCTGCTGTTGGAAAGGATGGTTGAGGAGACCTCCTGGGATGGTCTGCTGGGTACATTACAAGTGATACTTCTGGATAGCTGTTTCCAAAAGCTGTGGTAGCAAATGTTGCTATTGTTACCTATTCCTTATGGTGGGTAAAGTGAAAAATCAGCCTTGGAAACATCAGCCATTTCCAGAAGGGTCCCAATAGGGTCAATCTAAATTGAATGAATAAATATCCACATGAATCTCTAAAAATACACTTTTCTCTGGGTGGTAAAGAGCAATATTTAGCATTGCAAAAGGTAAAGGCTACGATAATAAATGTCTGAATAAATGCCATTTTCAACTCTAACTATCATACGGAATTATCACTCTGAAGCTTTCAAAACAAAACCAGCAGCTTGTAGGCCCAAATTTGCACTTAGCCTTTACACCCCACTGTGGATGTACCAAAATAACAAACTAAAATTGTTTAGGAAGCACAAATAATCCCCTAAGAACCAGAGTTTCCTGCAAGCTTGTTTTGTGCCTTCCTCCCGCCGGCTCTGCCCTGGTTGTGTGATGGTTTGCATCACCCAAGTGTGATGAGGCTGGTAGGGACAGACACTGCTATTGCAGTGCAGAGGGAATATGCAGCAATTAGCCGCTCCTGCTTTGGCTGCACTTTGATGATGTGGCTGTTTTGATCTTCTTACCCTTGCTCAGTCTTTTCTATTAGATGTTAGAGTTGTATACCTCTGAGCTGTGCAGGATACCACTGGGCAAAAAATGCTCAATATCTTCTTTTTTCTCCTCTGTAATCTCTCCATGAGCCAGCCTTGACAATATCCTTTGTATTTGTGTGAAAATAAAGGCACGAGAAATATGCTAATTAGCTTGGAGTATTAATATGAATTTTATACTGTTAGATTGTTAAACCTTTTCACATCTAGTAAAAAGCACTAAATTTCTATCAAAAAAAAAAAGGGAATTAACAGAAAGGGACATTTGCTACAACTCACTGTTATCTGCTGTTTCTAAACAAGTGCATTTTTGAATGAAAAAGCCACCTATTAACACTTCCAAATTTTTCATCAGCTTTCATGATCAGCATTCCTCAGCATTACTTTTTTCTTTTCAATGACTGGAATTACTTCACAGCAGTGACTCTAATGTTGAAAGGCAGGAAGTTAGAAACGGTGAAAATTCATAGTTATAGTGGTATCATTGCCTTCATGAAGGTTTTCAATAGGGGAGACAAAAAATACTGCTGATACCATTTAAGAAACATGTATGATTTCAATCTTAAGGAGGAACGAACTGAATTTAAAACTAAGCAGGGCCCAGACTTGTCAGTCATATGGTAGTTACATTTAAAAATTGTATTTCTGTGCATATAATGGCAACATCTATTTCTGAGCTCAAGGCATTATAGAAATAGATAACATTTGGATGAAAGGAGGAGCTTTTGCCCGGAAACAGAAAAGGTACTCTTTGGCACTGAAAGTTAAGCCTGAGAGTGGATGAAGCAAAATAGTTATTTCCTATTTTAGATAGAAAATGCTGTCACTAAGCCTTTCTCAACTTTATTGTGACTCAAACGTATAATTAGACATCATGTGCACAGATTATGTCTCTATGCCATGAATAGAACTCTCAAACAATAACTTAAATTTTTATTTAACATTTTTGTATTATGCTTCTAGTTTTATACTAAGACATGAGGAGCCATCTATCTCAGTCTCAAATTCCATCATTTTCATTTCATGTGAGTAATCAGTTTGATTAGTTGACTGAAGAATTTAGTGACAGCTCCTATGAAATCCAATCTAAGGAAAGCACAGTGCCCCAGAAATCCAGACAGCACAGATGAAGGACAAGATGTGATTTTCTGAACAGGAATAAGATAGGCCAGAGAATATGTGTCCTACACAGGTAAAGTACATACTTCTCAGATGTATTTTGAAATCTTATAACTAAGAAAGGTAGTGATTCTAAAACAGAATTAAAAAAAATAATTTCTAAAATGGTATTAATTAAAAAAAGAAGAAAAAAAACAATGTTAGAGCACCTCAAATCATGGTGCCTGCACTATGTGTAGGAATAGCATGATTGTCTTAATAGCAGATTCAATTACTCACTGTTGGACAGAAGTCATTCAGAGACACTGTTAAAATTTCTGACACAGGAAAAGTTAAGGAAAAGATGGATTCTTTGAGGCAACTTTGAAGCACTGAAATACTTGCAGTAATAGGTGAAAATTCAAGAAACATCCTTGGGACTTTAAAACATTACACACTTTAAAGAAGCTACTTGCATTTAAACTATGCTAGCATTTCCTATCTGATCATTATAAATCACCACTTTCTTTTTCTCCTTTGTAGTCTTGAAACAAGTCTCTCAGTCTAGAGAAGAAATATGATATCTTATTAAGCGTACAAAGTCTGATGGCATATAAGCAAAAGACCATTGAAATTATTAAATGTAAAAAAAAAAATAACAGGTTATTGCAGTTTAAATGGTGTTTCCATTTTTCTCTCTAGGATGAAATTCAGATGACTTACATTTATATACCACAAAGGAAATGAAAAAGGAAATTTTAGGCTCAAAATAGAATTGATTGCTATGACACCACTATCTGGTTTGTTCATGTTGTATGATATTTTTGAGCAGCAGCTTTACAAACTACCTTAATCAGCCAACACTATTTTAAGTGAAATCCTTCTGAAAAGTGTAGATCAAACTGGTGTTATTATGTTTTAACCATATATTTTGGTGGTTTTTTTCTGGCTTATGTACTATATTTCTTCAATGAAGAAGTGATCTAAAATCTTTTGTTAATGTTCTCCTCCATGTAATCTGGTGAGTGAAAACTTTATTAAAATTCTGAGTTTTGCCATTTATATGTATCTCATATTAGAAGGCCATAGAAGACAATGAAGACATATGATAATCTCCCTCTGAACAATAAATGCAAGCTAATTCCTAAGGTTCATGATGCAGTGAGTTGTTAATATATAGGAACAGAAAATTTGTAAAAGTCAGGTTAGATTAACTTTAGATTACCAATACATTCATTGTGTAACTACGGAGAAACTATTCACTCTGGGATGACAGGACTCTCTTTCTACTACTAACCTTAACCCCATTTCCCAAACATTTTTGCAGACAACCATTTGTGAAAAGAAGGGATTCATGTGAAAATCCCTTTCTCTCTGTTTTCAGAATTTAAGTCTACAAACACGCAGAATATATTTTACAAAGTGCTTCATCCAAGGCTATGCTGTAATGATGCCCACTTTCCATATCAGTACCCTGATATCCACTACTGCACGACATACGCTTTAATGCATATCTATTCTGATTGCCTCAAGCACACATCTGACTATAAAAGAACATAAAAATATGTCAAAGGCCTGATTTATAGGTTTTAAAAGTCTGTAAAGCTTTTCAAGCTAGCATATTTTCTCCATAGCCTATGTGGCCTGGCTTTCCAGGCTAAAGCCAAGTAATACAGAATGAATATATAAAAGATCTGTGTATTCTGGGGAGCATCCTATATCCCTATGCAAGAAACAGAAGTCCATCTCAAAAGATAAAGTTTTTTGTTTGATTTATGCAGAAGTAATCCAATTGCTACTTACAGGTTCCATTTATGGCCAAGAAACTGGTTAAACACAAATGACAACAGAATTTGTGACTATACATATTTATTAAAGGTGTCATATACTAGAATGAATGGGATTTATTACGTTTGTATCCTTTCCTGAACTTCTGGATTCATTTTCAATCACTGCAAGCCTATAAAAAGATTTTGATACAAACCAACTGAAATATATGAAGTTAACATTACTGCAGACTCTACATGTACATAATTAGGGGCTTTCTTTAATTGTATTTTAACTGAAGAGCAACCATATCCCAAACTATTTTGCTCTTTACATTAGCTTATGAGGATCAGGGCACTAATGGTTCTGGATTCCTTAGCTGTAGATCAAATTTGACAAGTTACGTTTTTCTCCCAAGTTCTTGAAAGGGCTGAAGCAATCCTTATAATATTAGAGAATTTGCCAAGTTCACCAGAAGTCATTTTCACCTGGTTTTAGAACTTGAATAAGACGTCATTGAGCAAGCAATCTAGTTCAGGGAAAAAAAACCTTGTTTTATTCACAGGTCGTTTTCCTATTTGACTCTGCTGGGAAATGATTGACTATATTTACCCAACTGAGAAGCTGAGGCACAGTCTTTGTCGCTGCTTCCTCTGACACAGGTTTTTCCAAGTTTCATAAGATGACTTCATCTATTTCAGTAAGAATGCATTTCCTTGTGTCGTGTCAAGTGTATTATTCTAGCAAGGAGGTCTCAGGCAGCAGTAAAACTTTCTAAAATTCCCTCATTTACTCCTCAGGAAATGTGCTTCTTTGTTCATTGCAAACCTACACTTTTTTTACACTCTCCCCTCTTGCATCCGATTCCCTATTTACCACTGCTGGGTACCTTCTCAATAAATACAAGAGTGTAAATGGAGCAGGTTTGCCTAAATAGCCACAATTATAATGAATTAAAGTCAGTGAAGAGGAAATTAAAGTATTTAACTCTGAAATTAGCTGGGTGTATTAGTAAAATTGATAAAATCAATTGCAACAAGTACATAACGAAAGTGCACTTCTGGATAAAACTCTCTCAGCGGAGCTTGTGCTGGCACTCTGCACGCAGCTGGATAATATTGGGTTTTTCTCTAGGAAATCAGGAATGAAAGCCAAGAAATGCTAATCTTAAAATAACCTTCTTTGGAGGGTGATGGTTAATTTCTCAAAGGTGAACATGAAAATATTTTCAGTTAATATTTATACACGCACACTACACATGAAGAAAATGAGGATAATTGCAGTAATCTCAGGGATGCACTAAGGATACTGAGTTAAAAACATTTCGGGAATCTCTAGAATACAAAACCACAAAAAAAATAAATAATCTGAGAAAAGAAGGGCAAAGGTTTGTAATTTTTGCAATGAGTAATTATAAGGATAATTAAGTATTAAACAAAAAAGGCGTTTGATAATTTTTATTATACAAGACATCAAGAGAATGAAGAGTAGATGCAATTTTAAATGTTATTTTCCTTATGATCACAAATATCCAAATGGAAAAAAAAAGAACCCATCAACACATATAAAGCTCACACTTCAGATGTGGCAGACAGGATGCAGCAGTAGTTTAGACACTGTTCCAAAATACAAAATAATTTAAGAAGTGTGCTTTCTCTTTGGCCATTCTCTTGACTTGCCTATTTTCCTTGCTACCTTACACAGAACACTTAATACAACCTCAATTTCTCATTTTCTAAATGAGGATACTAATTCCCACCCCTCAAGAAGAGTTGTGTTGCACAAATAATTATGGCTGAGCTGCCACTGTAAGCTAGGAAGAGATAATTAAACTTATGAAAGCCTTGAAAGGATCAAACCCTGGATGTAAACAGGTCCAAGGCTTCTTGCAGCTTGTGCTGCCAATCAGGCTGAACCAGCAACCAAAACCAATGAATGAATGGACGTGGTGGGACCAAGGTGCTCTTTATTTTGATGAACTTTGATTATGCAATGATAAGAATTATATTGAAATACATGAGAAATCTTATTTACAAACAAGTCACTGGCAATGGTGGATTCAAGACTTTGACAGTTTTTCTAGACCCTTAACCTACATACCTCCCTCGTTAAATTCAAAGTCCATAAATCATGGTGAAAGGGAAAACAAAACAAAGAAAATCACCAACTGTAATTTAGCAAGGTCAACAAACTTGTGATTGCCTGTCCCATTATCTGGGAAAGTTCTAATGTTAGGACACTTGCTAGAAAGCAGGCTTTTTTCCAGGGATGTGGCATTTGAAGTCTGTCAAAAATCAAACAACACGCACGGTAGGTCTAGAGCATTTCTCTCATAAAGGATGCCTTTGACCTCTGCATGAGCCAGTATCTCCTGAGGAAGGGAAGTTCTGCAACTAAGCTCAAGAGAAACACTGGGTAGCACAAGGATGGGAAAGGCATGAAATTTTTTAATTGGTCCACAAACACCTTTAGAGAGGGGATTCAAGCCCTTTCATTAGATGCATTTGCTTCCCAGGCTTCAAAGAGGCACCTATCACAGCTGGCACCACTCCTGTGTTCACTTGCAGTGAGGCTGGAACCTGAACACAGACAAAAATAGTAATTATAAGGGGAGAAAGGGAAGGAAAAGGTTCCCTTGTGATTAAGCGAACAAAGCCTGAAAATTTGAGTTTTAAAGCTGGAGAAAGGAGGAGGAAGGGGATTGACTTTATGATAATATTCAGCTACAGAAAACCTGGCTCCTTGACAAAGGAACTCAGTTATTGTGTAAGGAAACATTTTAGTTTTAAAAGTAAAATTTATATGGCACAGATCGGATAGATACAAAGAAAATGGTGTGAAGACATAATGGACAAAGGAACATGACCACATACTGGCAAGAAGAGACATAAAAAACCTCCCCCACATTACTTCCATAAATAATTATGGCCATAGAAAACTAAAAAATAAACTGTGAGGAAAAGCTGTATTTTTAACAGCAGGCTTAATATTCTTCTGGGCAAAAATTCTTCTAGAATTAAGAAAAAAAATTATTCTCTTTTTGGCCTTTTGATTAGGAAAAAAATGTTACCTACTGATTAAATGCCAATAATTATACACCAGTTAAAAAAAAAGCAAAACCCATTTCATAAGCAGCGGACTACAAATTAGCTTTTAAATATTGGAAGACTGATAAAAACTGCAGAAAGCTTTGAAGACATAATTTTAACACTAAAGTCTTAAAATTTAAGTCTTTGTACACGTTCTCGAGCATAAATTACTATACGAAGATCTAGAGGGAGATCATGATCTAGAGGGAGATTATGAATCCCTGTATATTTTTTCTTTCTTTTTTTATTTTTTCTGTTATAGCAATAAAAAATATGTACATCAGTGCTACTGTCATATAGTACTCAGCAGTTTTTGCTTTAAAGAAAGGATTTTGGAGCTGTTTCCCCAAACCTCATCTCCAGATGTGACAGACATTTCAGGATGGCAGGATGAAGGACAACTACTTAGGGGAGTATGGGTTAAAGCTGAAGAGGTTAGGGAGCACATTCAGACAAAATGGTATTAGAACAATTTGTTTGAGAAAATGCCCTCAAAATAACTATATATACACATATTATTTGTAGTCAGAGAAGTGCAAGTGAAAATGGCATAAAAGCTACTCCCATTGGACAAAGATTATCCAGATCAACATTTTATGATGATTTCGGATGAGGATGTCCCACTGTTTCCCATTAAGGACATTGGGATTGGTCATGGAAAGACAAAATTAGGAAGAATGAGAAGGAAAATATTCAGTTTTCAAAGCTATTTGGTTCCATTCCTTCCCTTGTCCATTTGCATAAGATACATTTACTCAGTTCAGTGATAAAACTCTTGAGCTGATTTGGATTATGTCTAAAAACATGCAGTTTCACACACACGTTTACTTTCAGTTCGAATGCATAGGATGATTTCAGCAATGGTGCTTTCCTCATCTGTAACTAGTGCATGGTATAAGTTCATGTCCACTTTCACGTCCAGTTTCATGTTCTGCATGAGCCTTGAGTCCTTACAGACTCTTACAACTGCTATTTTTTTAATGTTAGATTTTGACCTTATGTAACAGAATGACTGACATTTGCAGGCAAAGTGGGGGAGGCAGTAGATTGGCAATAGCAGACCGAATAGGTGTACAGCTATAATGCCATTTGCTTGTAAGAGAGGAAAGATTGCTGCTGGATTTCCCTGTTGCTCGGTTTCACCAATGACACGAATCAATTACTTCTTTGGCCAGAGCAAAAACAATCACTCAAAGGTGAGAAGGTTTTTCACATAATATCAAATACAACACCAGCAGAACAACACTGAAGGATAGATCACATTTTGGAAGCAAGCAAAAGAATGACATGAGTGCACCAGCTGCACATATTAATGAAAGAGTTGGGATGTCATTCCTATTGCTCCCACTGAACTTCTCAAGTGTACTGGGCCATGATTGCTCCAAAGAATTACTAACAGAATAGACTCAGACCTCACCTGTCTTTGCTCAGTTTCTTGGTTTAGACATAGATATACATCTTATGGCTGATATTTACATGTTTATTAATTTTACCTAAACCTTTACAAGGATATTCTTCATTAAAAGTGCTATTGCAATAAATCACATTATCCAGATAAAATATTCTAAAGTCCTGATTAAAAAAAGGACTTATCTTGAGGTTACGTGCTGTACAGCATGATGCTGTCATTCCCTTAGTAGATATCACAATACTTTCCAAATCTGTGAGAAGGAAGCAGAGACAAAAGATCTGTTGTCCAAGCAAAGACAGAGACCTGAGGTACTCACTGGGTTTAGGACCTGATAAGAAATATTTGTGGAAATAAGTTACAATCTTAGCAAACAGATCTTTAGATCAAGAATCCTCCTAATATTAGGCCATATCTTTTTGTTTAAAAATTACTCTAGTACCAAAAAAAAGAAAAAAAAGAAAAAAAATCACAAAATTTGAAAAGTATCTCCCACAGGAAACACGAATTTGTGTTTTTCATACATCCTTTTTCATGTCGTGCAACCTATCAGCTCTAGGCCAAATTTCAAGAAACTGCCAGCAAAGAAAAATGAATCAGCAGCTCTGAAAAGTAGGGCAGAGAATCTGCCAGCCCAGAATCAAGGACTCTAGAAATCTCTGCATAGAGGTGTAAATAAATAACTAAAGAGGGAGAGATTCCTCGTGGGCCCTTGTGGACTTGAATTAAACAAAGCCTTTGTTTAAAACGATTCCAGAAGATGACCAATATAAACACTCCCTGCCTGAATCCAAGCAGACCTAGGGTGGAGCTTGTAAGTCCGAATGCACAGCATCTGGCTCATCGAGACAAAGGGCTCAACTTCGGCATTAACCATCCTTTTCCAACTGCATGCTGAATTTGCCTAAAACTACAGGAATGTGACTATTTTGTATAAATGGTTCCTGCAGCTGGATGTGAAACTATCTTTGGAACAATAACATAAAATGTTATTTATGTCCAATGACATAACTTATGAAAGAAATTGCCTCCACTAGTAAAAGGATAATCGGCAAATTAAGAAAAGAAATTAAGTGAACAACAGCCCACAGGTATTTGTCAAGGATAAATTTTGCCAAACACAATCTCTTTTCCTTTTATGACTCAATATTATGCTTTCCTTGGGGAAGAAGCAGTAAATGCCATATGCCTTGAGTTTAGTAAAGCAGTATCTTACATGCCCATCTCGTAAACAAGCTACAGAACTCGGTCTAGAGGAAATCACTGTGAAACAGCTGCACAGCACAACAAGTCTACAGAAAAAGGGAAGTAGACCAGCTTTCTGGTAAAGATCTACTCAAGTGAGCAATTCTCAAGGTCTCCTTTGAATAAAAAGAAACATTACTGAGCTGGGCTTTGGCTTCATTAAGTTCTACCCCAATCTCCCATTGTTTGATATTTCACAGAAGACCAGAATGACAGAAAGGAAAACTGGGTTTAAGTTTGCATCAGGCTGCAAGGGGTTAATAAGCTCTTTGAAAATCAGGCTCAAAATTCAAGAGGCTGTTTATACTGCATTTAGGATTTATAGCAGACAATATAAGAAGCAACATAGTTAAACTGAAGTGTGGTGAACTTAGGGTAGGCAAAACATTTAAGGTAGAAAAATCTAATTGAAAGAACAGTCAAGCACCAGAATAAATTTTCCAGAGAAGTTTTCAAAAATGGATTTGACAAGCAGTCGTGACTGTTTTGGGATAAGGGAAGGACTAGCAACCTCCTTTCTCTCGAGGTCCTATTTTCTATGCATTCTAAAAAAAAATTTCAAAATATTGTTATTTCAAAATAGCCTTTGCATTGTAGTGATAGAAATAATCTAAGAAGAAATGGAAATGCTTGCTACATCATGATATATTTGAGTTTGATTCAGATAAGAGGGAAAGAGGTTTGCCACTGTCTTTTATACCATTGTCTCTGCTCAGAAAACCACATTTTTTGAGGATAATCTGCATGGGTACACGGTTACTAACACAAACATATGTCATCCACTCATAAAAGTGATTCTTACCGAAGTTTCTTCCTCTATTATGCCAAGAATCATTTGATTTGCAGATTACATAAACAACAATAAACTTGGACTACATTCTCCTGCACATCCTGCATTTGATTGTCAAAGAATTTACTTCTCTGACAAGATGTTTATGGAGTTCAGTGCAGAGAGAAATTATATTTTGCTTGCAAATATTAAATGACATGTATAATCAAATGGAAACAAAATGTAGAAAGCTTTGTAAAAAAAATTGTTTCTGGGCTGAAAGTTCAGTATTTGCCTCACATATAATAATCTATGAATTCCTTGGTTTTTTTAATGTATCTATCATTCAATCCACTTATCAGCACACACACGACAGTTGTTTTCATTATGTTACTCCTGGTAGGAAATGCGTATTTGTTTTGACTAGTATTGATATGAATCGACGTAGACCTTAAAGGAAGTTGTGGAATTCTTAAAAAGAAAAAAAAATCCCTTTCACCAAAACTTCACAGGAATCAGTGAATACTCAACTCCATTTAAAGTGACAAAACTGGTAAAAAATTTTTATATTTCTCCCCAACCTGCAAACAGACCATAAAACTCTGTGATGCAGAGTATTTGAAGCAAAATGGACACAGGTATAAAACAGTGTTCGGATACCAAGTGTCTGATCTAGAGTACTAATACAGAGTTTAAGTTAAATTACATGCCTCAGGTCTTATACCAGCTTCTAACAGCCACAGAAAAAGACCAAACACATTTCACACCTGCTTGCTGTGACAATCTCACATATTTCTCTGGATTGTCCATAACTGGCCTCTGCCACACCCAGGATGCCAGAGGGAGTGGGCAGCAGAGCTGACCTGGATCGGGGCTCCTGGTGCCAGTGGCCAGGGCTGTCTCTTCCCTTGGCTGAATTTTCGGAGCAGAACCACTGGTCCAAGAGCAGGCAATGACTGTATGCGACAAATAAACCCACGACAGCTAAAGGAAAGTTTACTTATGCCAAACCCCTTGGTCTTGGGAAGTCTAAAACTAACCACTTGAAATTTAATACTTCAAGTTTAAAAAAAAAAAGAACAGGCTAATGGTTTAAATTTTTTGGCTCGTTTTCTTAACCTCCCTCTGCTGCAATGAAAGGTATGCTACCTGTAAAAGAAAAGTAAACACACCCAATTAGCTTACAGCAGGTTTATAAAACATGATATCCCTCAAAAGGCTGACTGAAAACCCATAGTAAAAGAGGAAAAAATGTCTTCTTAGTAAACATTTAGTTTCTTATTTCTCCCCCACTGAGAAGAGGAACTGATTTCTGGCAGAAACACTTACTCCTGAACTGTGCTTCATCAATTATTTGATATTTATGAAGAACCATACTGTTTGGGTGCAGGTTGGTGTCCTGTCCTTATGGTGATTTCAACACCACTTTTTTGCCTTACAGGAAATTGAGAAAAATATAAAGAGAGTGGAACACATTTAAAATAAAAAAAAGTAAAATAATGGATCTTGTTTCTTTTGTAGTACTATGAGTACTGTAATTCAAAAGAATTGTGACAGGAGAAATCAATAATTCATCAACAGCTGAAAGTGGCACATAGTGAAAAGGGCATCTGTACATAAAAGGGGAAATTTGTGTGCTCGTAAAGAAAGTCTGAAAGGTAGATGGGTGGACTGCAGAAAAATTACTTTAGAGATAGCAACTGAAACAGTTCTTTGGTATCTGTTCTGTCACAGAAACCTTATATTATTATTATTTTGCTACTTTTATTCCACAAATAAAATATACAGCATGTAGTTTACTATCAATATTCAAGTTCTTTAAAAAAAAAATATGTGATAATTAAAGTTAATCTTGAGAGAATAAAAAATCTACAAAACAGAGTTTGCAAAGCTTTGTGTTGTTAGAAACTAAGATTTCACAGTGAACAGAAGAGGAATTATTTTTGTATTCAGGGAGACATGACTCTAGACAAATTCACACTCCTAAAAATTCAACAAGATATTTCACAATTATCCATATGGTCTTTGTGTTAATGTCACTTCACAAGCTGGCTTATAGATCTCTTATGATTATTAAAATGTGTTACTAAGCTCCTGAAATTGTGAAGACAAAAAGATCAGTTACTGAACTCAGTGCACTATGAAGGCACATCATTTTAATTCCTTACCCTAACTTTCTGAGTCTCAACTTCGTCATGTAACTTAAGCAAGCAAAAGATGCTACCTTGCAGTTAGAAAAAAAATAAGCTTGTGCCACATGGGAAGAGCTTTGTGTGGCCTCCTTCAAGAAGGAAAACAGCCTTTCAAGTGTTCGCTGATCTCAGAAGTGACAGGAATAAGAGGGAATGAAACAAAGCCAATAGAAAAAGTGTTAAAAATAGGAAAGTAAGAGAGCACTTTCAGCTATGGAATGAAATGGAGGTTATGGCACGGCCATTCCAGTGATTGAAAACATCAGGAGGTAAACCACATACTACCCACAGTCCTAACATGGACTGTGAATTTATACACTGTGAAACAACAGCTCTACTTCTCCAGGAACCCCATCTCATGGATGAGAGGCAGTGTGTGTGTGTGCAAGCACAGCCCTATTCCCTTTTATAAGGAATAAGATTTTGAATTTTTTAAGGACATTTACCAATAACTTACTCCAAAGCAAAACTCAGATGGCCAGCCTGCCATACATCACAGTAAGAGTGCCATTCGCTCATATACTTTGGATTTCTCCAGTCTGGGGCTGTGTTTTAAGCACCACCCTCTTGAACAATACCTGCTACAAACAAATTAATATAGGATGCAAATTTTCTGTATGTTCTGTAAAATAATTTTTTTTGTACCAGACAACGACTCCTCACAATTATGATGCCAACTGGTTTGAGTAAACCAAAATAAGCACAGTGCCACACAATGGAACTCAGTCTTCTAAGAGGATGTGTGCAAATGGGCAGCAATAGACAGGACAGAAGTGGATGCAAGAGTCAGCAAAACACCATAAACATCAGAAATAAGCATCCTGAAGAACATTTCCATCATTCACCCTGGCAGCTTTGTCTTTTCACTGGGGCAGTAGCTGAAAAACTAGGAGAAAGCACTGCCAGCTAGAGGAAAGTAATACTACAGCTGCATGAGATTTGCTGCCATTAGAGTTCCTTGTTTTCTGGGATATGCACCCATTCTCCCCATCAGCATCAACAGCTGTTGCCTTAGTGGTGTTTCACGGTACAGCAGTGCACTGTACTAACAGTCTAATTGCACCACGCCTGCAACCTGAGTGATGGCGGCGCAGGAGAGATGTAGTTAAAAATACGGTCACACACCATTTTATGGTTTTCAACAGCCTTAGTTCTGTTTGCTTCAAACAGAAATCAACAGCAAAACAAAACTGAGGCAATGCAAGTATGACAGAAAGAATTTGAGAGGGAGGCAAGAAGATTTCAAAGGCTTTTAGACACAAGTGTTGTACAGATGTTCAGTAAATGAAACCACAAAGTCTAATCAAACAAACATTTTCAGGCAGTTTATAGTCATGGGAAGAAAGTGGAAGGAGATGGGAATTCTAGCTTTGATCATGAAGCTAGTATCAAGGAAACAGCTATTTTCAATTTCACAGGATATTTGGGGAGTGCTGTTTAGTAGGTGTACCAGCACCCTTCAATGCCTCCCTCCTTTGTGCAAAGGCAGGCTGTGGCGCACTCAGAATGAGGAGATCAGGCTTCACAACACTTTGGATCTCAAAAAATGAGTGCTTGGCTGACTTTGTTCCAACAGTACCCTAAAGCAGGTCTGAAGTCCGCCATTCCCAGCATCACTGGAAAACCAAAGCACATGACCAGGAGAGTCTATAAATGGCTACCAAGAGGAGTTGCCATCATATATTTCAGAATTTTTCCTCTAAAAAGCCTTACAGAGAGAAAAAAAAATTTATGCAGACACACACACACACAAAAAAAGGTGCTTAAATTCCATTGAATCAACCTCTGTCAGTTTGTAAGTATTTGTTCAGGAGTTTGCTAACCAGCCTTAATTGATCAAAACCAGTAAGTAAAGTGAAATGGTAAGTGGAATATTTGTCTACTTTCTAGAATTCCACTCTTTCGCATTACATGTATGAGCTTTAGATACATATTTACATAACACTTATTAAAAAAAAATTAGTTTTCACTTGGCTTTCTATTTCTGAGAGGACTTGCAAGACATTTTTGTATATTACACCTAAGCAAAGTGAAATAGCAAAATAGTTGAAGTTCTTGAGCTAAACATCTAAACCATCTCTACGATACTGACTGTCGCACTTACATTTCCACAAATTTCTTGTATCCAAGAGATGCTGTGAGTATGTAAATGCATTTTTTTGAAATCAAAAGTCTGCTCAAATATTTCATCTAAGAATAGACATAAGTTGATGCTGAGCTGGAGGCCTCCAAAGAATTTAAGACACTTGTGCTCTACACTAACAAGAAACTCTGGCTAAAGAATATAGACAATCCTAAGTAGGTCTGCAACGACAGTTGCATCTTTCATGATACTCAAAATTGTAAAACCAATTGTTAACACAATAATTGCGTATTACATGTAGCTAAGCAGTCTGTAAGTCATCTGTTCCCTCATAAGTAATCATGTAACAATGCCTTTTGCTATTTTCCAATAAATAACAGGCATTTTCAAACTGTCTTCTAAAAAGGTTGTCTGAATTCTTTTGTCTGTTGATGCTAGCAAGTGCAAAAACTGGGTTTCCTTTTGCTTAAGATGCAATGACATCCATCTTTGTTTCCTCATTTGTGATACTCAGAAAGGTAATCTTAAATATGAACAAATGATATTCAAATAACTTTTTTTTTTTTGGCTAAAGAATATAGACTGGAAAGTTCTACAGCAAAATTACACTAGCTCATAAAGCAGAACACAAGCAATGGGGGATTGATTTAAATACTTATTTTGAAAGTTTTGAGATTTTTTTCATTTTAGAGAAAAGCCAAATTTAGTGCTGGCTTAGGAAATCTTCTATGCATATGAGTCATAACTATGCAGCTGATCAGTAAGAGAATCCCAAATGGAAAGGTGAACAAGAGTTCACACATTTGGTTTTTGCACACAAAGCAGAAATAATTTCAGAAGAATATTATCTCTGGCTGAGGTTGTTTGCATCCTTTTTCTAACACTTCTCTTCTTAATGCCACACGTGCAGCCTTGAGATTGGAATCAGCTCTGGGACTCTAAATTGCTACTTCAAATGCTGGAAAATACTGAAAAGAACCCTGTGATTGCTTATGCCTAAAGAGGTATTTCAGTTTTCCTTGTCTAATCAACTTTTTCTGGCTTCTTAGTACACATAAGTTGCTTTTTCACTCTGACAGTTTGCAGGAATATTAACAAGAGGACAGGAATGTATGGCAGAAGTTCTTTGTAACACTAGAAGAAATAAATTATCTTAACTTACATAGTTTGAGGAACACACGGTTGAAATGCAGCCCATATGCATGGTGATTATTTATAGGCATACAAATTATATTCAAAAAAGAGCCAGATGGCTTTAGCAACACATCTGCTGTCTTCAAGGCAGAACTTCTGAAGCAAACTTGGGACATTAACTCCTATTATAGAGCAGTCAAGAACCAGTAGGGCTACATTTGCTTTGTAGTCTGTAAGAGTTGTATCTTCCTACACAGAAGTTGAATTTAATCTGAAGTCAGCATCAAAGACAGGCTGCAATATTTTGCATTTTAACAGGGTTATCATGCTGTTACTAATTGAATGCAAGGCTTGGGAAGGTAGGTCACCACTAAGGCAGAAGCCAACCCTCACACATGCTAAGATAAGTGGTGATTACATAAATCTTTATGTCAGCTTGCAGTTCTGTGTATTTTGCACTAATTTTCAGCAAAGTCACAATCCCTGAAAGTCATTCCAAATCACAAACATTTACGGTACATGTTATTTTTCTTGTTTTACCTTAAGAGAAAGTTCTGTTTTTACAGATAATACCGAGAGGTGATTGAAAGACATCTCAAACACAGAAATCAGAACCATTAGAGTATAAAATACTAATTTATAATGCCAAGGGCAGGATGGGGGAGAAGTCAGACATCTAAAAACTACATGCGAAATATGTATTTGAAAATGAGAAGACAAATTAGGAGAGAACACTGGGAGCCTGCTTCTAATCCTCACCTGGACAGGTATAAGCTGTCACAAGTGCTTGAGTTTACACCTACTACCTCCTGTAGCAGTGTGCTATTCTAAGTAGTGCTATTGCTCATTTTTATTTACATTCAACTTTTCAGAATCTTCTGCAAGAACAGTACTCGTCTCCTCCCCTGCTTATCCTACTTGTTATGAAAAGCAGCTTTAAAACAAACAAACAGAACATATTCATTAAAAAAAAAAAAAGAAGCTGAATTCGCCTCTTCTGCTAGAATGGATTCACTCCTTAGAGTGCAGCTTTGCTCAAGGCACTTTTGGATCCTGTCTATTTTTCTGGCAGCATGGATAAAACTGGAAGCTTCATCCACTGCACCATGTGGAAGTCCCAGTGCAGGCAGTTTCTAGCCTATGTCTTGCTAGGAGGAGGAGGAACAAGCTCTCTGTACTCTGGTGCTGCTGTTGTTGCCAGCTGGGAGGTGGAGAGCAGATGAGTGCAATGGAAGCTGCGCATCCCCAGTCAGCATGTGCTGGGGGAGATTCAACTGCATCAGCGTCTCTTTCCTGGGATAGATAACTACAGCCCTGTTTTCCTGGCCTCTTGACCAGCCTACACTCTCTATGCTTCTCCACTGACAGGTGGCCAAAGGCTGGAATATACAGCAAGACCATGCTGCTCCTTTGTTCAGTGAGAACTTAACTCTCCTGCAAGACAGAAATGCACTGCAAATAAAATTCTAATGGTAATTAGAAGCATAAAAGTTAAAGCATATACAGATGCTTTCCCAAGATTGAAAGTTTTCCTAAAATCTAAAAATTCTAGATTTCAATGCATTCTATTACCTCCACTAGGTAAGATACTACTCCTGCTATTTACAAATGCTCTGTTCCCCAAATTTTCAAAAGCTTCTGGAATGATTTTTAGGAAGGCTATTTTTATTATATCAAAATAAAATATTACCCTCTCTTTCCTTATGTATATAATTTAATTTTGTTAGGCTGTCTAATCTCATTGAGGCTCCCAATCATCCCAAATAAGAACTTGCTATGAGAGGGAGTGCATTTGACCTCTTTGAAATGCTAATTGAATTCCTTATCTGTAAAGCCAATATTTGTGTTGTATAGCTCAGTGATGGAGAAAAAAATAATCCGTAAGCCTGATGAAATGATAAAATGCATTTATTTAAGTCGTTAAAATTAAACAGTGCTTATTCTAGGTTCTTATTTCAATTCACATGAGATCTGAAAAAAATACCAAACAAATGCTAGAGATCACAGGTCCCTGCAAAAATTCCACAGCAATGATCTTTCAGTCGAACAAAATCAACCCAAAGCTTAGCTCTTCAACTCTTATGTGTGTATTATTCTCAACAATGATATCATCAGTGTGATTCAGGCTATTCCAAGTGAGCAATCCTGGCAGAACTTTGTCCTTTAAACATCAAACATTGTCCTTTTTACCATTAAAATGCTCTTTCACAAACACATGCACACCAAGTAAGTTGTCTTCCTGCTGCTGCTGTTGGAAAGGAGAAAGGCATTTTTGTATCACTGATAACAGCAATTCTGAAATTAACAGGAGTCCCAGGACTGCTGGGGTTTCCGTATATCAAGCCTCTTTCTCCGTGTGCGATGATCCCTTTCTGGAGTCAGGGAACCACTGTGCTGTTACTGGCTGTCTGCTACAGCTTCAGCTGTGCAGTGGTAATTGGGGAAGGGATTAACTTTGGTTAACATTGGACTGCTTTTCCTTTGGGAGACTATGGAAATATGCCAGAAAGAGTGATTCTTCAGAGTAATACTTGCGCTAATCTCTAGACTTGCTTCCATCAACTGCATGTGCCAAGCGTCCTCATCCCTCTGGGAAAGGAGTTTCCATGGGGCTGATACTTCTCTTTCAACAATGTGAGACTAGGCTTTGATGTTGTTGGCTTCTTCCACCACCCATAAAAGCAAAGATAGGAATACTGGGATTCCTTTGTTTTAAATCAATGGAAGCACATGCCAGAATTGCAGCTTTAAAGCCATTAGCAGGAGTTAGCAGTGGATAGACTGCTTCTTAATATAACCACTACCATAAATCGCACGTGCTCGGCCATTCCTTCACTTCCTACATGGGGAACACTTCACAGCTATATGGGGAAGAAGAAAAACTGGCTGCTGTGGGCAAAGTCTTTCTGGTTGGGCCAAACCACTGTTCTGTGCACCTTGGATATGTACAAACCAATTTCTGTGTGACTTGCCTATGGTTAACTCCCAGTGACATAGTTAAAATGTAAAAACAACATGCTTATTAAGGCGACAACTACAAAAAAAGGTTATTTCCTCAGAAAATTACTAAGTGTTACATTTGGATGGTATAATACATATTTGGGGAAGGAATGAAGATGACTTGGATGCTTACTAGGTTTCCTGTTCAAGAAATACCTAATAAATCATGTGAGAGATTATTTTCCTGTGAAAATATTATATTAAATAGAAGTAAGTGGAAAATCTTGATGTTAAAGCCATCTGTTTCCCTCCTTCATGCTCACAGAAACTGCACATGCATGTGCTTGCATGAAAAGAAGAGAATGGATTAGATACAGATAAGTATTTGGAACTAGAGGATTGATTGAGTTGAAATTAATTTTAGATGCAGTGAGATGGTGTCAGCCAGGACCAGCTCTTTGCAAGTTGCAGAATGAACAGCACCATGTGTGGAAGAACATAAGTGAATTTTCTTCTTGACCTTAGGCTGAGGTTAGTAAACTCCTGAACAATGATTGAAGTCCCTTAACTGATGTAAATTCTAAATATGCAGGCAAATCATTTTATGAAATGATTATCACTGTCAAAAAATGAAGTATATGGACCAGCAAAATACATACTTCAGGGGCTCTGTATTAGTTACAAAAGCAAATCATAAAAGTGGTTGCAGAAGGCTGTATTTAAGGACTATTACAAACTAAGAAGGTCTTAGATAGAGGAGAATGACACGTAAAGTTATCTGCATCTATGCAAAGTATTCAAATGCCAATGAGCAAAGAAGCATTTGTGGCAATAATTATGAAAACATTAAATGATGGGATTTTTAATACATAAATGTAAATTTACCACATGGAAAAAATCACACTGTATATGAGTGGGGTTTTTTGGACACAAATGTAGTAATTCCCTGGGGACATTAATTATATAATCATTTAATTAATAAGGTAGAAGATTAGGAATGAGGAAAATAAAGAGTTTTCTTGTTGCTCCTTGTTATGAGAATTGAAAATTTTTAGCACAAAGCTATTTTGAAGTAAGAAGTAACTCTGATGTTTTACTTCGTAAATTATCTTGAAATCTTGTGCTGCAGATACTCAGTCTGGGCTTAGAAAAATGAATAGATGTACATAAATAGTCACACTAAAATTGAAATCCATCAAAAATTAGTATATTTCCCCTTCATACAGAAACTCTAACAAATAGTCCTTGCCATGGACAAAAGGAGCACCCTCGCATTTTAGAACGAGTGTTCACTCAGAGCTTCTGAGCTTCAGAAATTACTCCAGCTCAGGGGAAGGTTCTCAACTCAATGTTCTCAATCTACTCAAGTCTCCAGGTGAAATTTAGATGTTATTAATGTCCTTATTTGCAAAGTACTCAATAAAGTAGCATGAATTCCTACTAGGCAAAACCACAGATTTGTAACTCCACTTGACTTCAGGTCAAGTCAAACAAGGTCAAGGGCAATATTTTGGATGTTGATGTAATTTGAATAAGATGGGTTACAGACGCGAGAGAGTCGGTGGAGGAGCACGGAGAGGGATGCTGAAGCAGAAGCTCTTTGGTTCCCCCCAGAAATAACACTGCATGCCCTAGGGAGTTTTCTTACCTCCTGCTGAACATCTACCAGTCTGCTCCTACCCTGTACAAATTGAGAAAATTATCCTTTTACACATGGACAAATATAATTTTCGTCTATTATCTTCATAGTGTTTAGCTTCCAGAATAGGCTTAATATTTCACACTGTCTTCTTCTTATATATATTTTTGTTACTATTGTTGTGAAATTTGTTGTGCATTTTGAAGTGTTAAAGATCATGAAATGTAGCATATTTTGCTCTCGAAGACTTCATTAATAAAATAAGCACCAGGTTAAAGCAGATCACACAACTGTTATTTCCTGAAATCTAACTTCTAGTTTTGTTTAACCTCTACAACGCTACTCAAGCATCACAACCATATTTCATGGCTAGGCTTCGCGAACGAAGATTTGTGAAGTACTCTACCCACGCTTACTACAAATGCACTGATGGCTAAAAAGGCCAACGCAAGATAGACCACGTCCGGTTGCAAAAGGCACAGCAGAATAACTCCCCAGGTGGTACTGACAGGATGCAGTTCTTTCTGTGTTGTCTTTTCTTCTCGAGAGTGAACCTGTGTGTATTCTCAAAAGAAGCAGCAGCGTTGTGGATAGTGTGTCTCCAGGCCTCCCGACTGGAGGCAGAGCACACCAGTGATGATGATCAGTATGGCCAAGG
>VZRE01017781.1:0-13087 GCA_013396775.1 Cephalopterus ornatus
GAGCAGTTCTTCGTACCGGATTTTTCGGAATCAACAGAATGAATCTCCTTTATTTTTGCATGTGCAATGAATACAGATAACAGAGCTTTGATTTTTTGCTTTCTGCATCAGGAGCTGGATCCAAGGCCAACTCAGTGGAAATGCTCCTATTGATTTCAGTGGCTTTGGATCAGACTTTAATTTTGTTGTGACTGGATTGAAAACCGATATACTTATCTCTTTGGAATTTTACTTATGTAGTTTATTTTAAAGGGTTTTGTTTAATTCTTTTCCCATTGCAATTCACGAAATTATTCAAATAATTCAACCTACTTCCTATTTAACATATGTTGTTATCAGCTGTCAAGATAATTAAATACTCAATATAAATTTAAACACTTAAAATGACAAAAATGTTGCTGATAATAATGGAAGAAACAGAAAAGCAGAAAAACACTTTACAGGGATAATTCAAACCACTTCGTCTGCAAATAATGAGAATTGAATGAGGTTGATATCTGAAAAAGGTTCTCACTTATTAGTGTGCAAAACATTCATTTTTCATTTTAATTTTCTTTTTAGCAATATTCATAGGACATTGAAGAGAAAATTTTAGGTGAATATAAAGAGTTTTGGTGAAGCGTTTTTCTCACTCCTAGACAAATCAGTTCACCTGTAGACTTCTGAAAGGAACATTTCATCAAGAGTCTGATCTGTAAAACAAAAAATCAAAGCACAGGAGATTCATACTCTATAAACAATAGACTGGCTCTCTTAATTGAAAATCTGAAACTCTGAATTCTTGTGATATAGAATGCCCTTAGGATAAGTTTTGTAAAATACAGAGCCAGCAAAGAAATAGCAAATAAGAAAGTGACATTATGACATTGGTCCACACTATTTGGACATTATTCTTTCAGATCAACTATTGGGAAAAATTTCAAGCTGATTATCATAGTGATTGAAGTACACAGGTAACACCACCAGGGAAAGAATTGTTCCATCTGCCCTAGACATCTAGATTTATTAAGATGAATTATCCCCTGGAGGTAAAGGGCTCTCTCCATTTACTATAGAAAAGTCTCAGTAGGTAGATGAAATGGTTTGTTCAGCTCTTAGAAAGAGAAAATTAGGTAAATTGAGACCCAAACTAGATATTGATTCAACTGTGTGAAGTATCTCCTAATAACTTATTTAATAAGTCAAAAGAGAACAATTAAGTATACTTTGATATGAGAAGGTGGAACTGTATGTACCTCTTCATGAATATTTGTTTCAGGAGTTTATTAATTGCTTTCAACTTTGAAAGCAATTTCTGTAGTTTATTGTAATTATACAATATTTCTTGTCAGCAAATTTGTAAAGCTTAGGATGTGGGGAAGATGGAAAAAAAAACCAAACACCTGAGAGAAACAAAAATACCAGGAATTATAGTAAGGAAGACATTATATGATATAAAAAAACCTGAAGTGCCAAAATGGGGACTCTTAAATGGGAGACTGGTGTTCAAGCAAGAGTGTAATATTTATTGAATTAGGGTAAATTAGGTAAGTTGAACAGAAAAAAAGGCAGACTTCAAATAACGAAAGCTTTGGAGTTCATGACAACATTTTGGGTCGAGTGAGGAAAAACCCCACAAAGTCAAATGTAAGAACCAATAATTTTTTTCTGTCATTTTAAGAAACATCAAAAATAATCTGAACATTATAATAAAAGACATAAAGGTCATTTTTATTATATAACAAGGCATAAAAGTCATTGTAATAAATATTACAATTCTTAATCTTATTAATTCTTAATCAGTTCTTAATCCACCAAATAGTCCGCCCTTCAAATACATGTCTCTCCAATTTGGAGACAAGGATGTTGTGTGGGACCATGTTAAAGTCCTTATGGCAGTCTTAGGTACATTGACTTTGGTGGGTCTTCTACTGTCAGTCATTGCAGTCACTCCATCATAGAAAGCCACCAGATTGGTCAGGCAGGACTTGCCCTCGGTGAAGTCGTACTCACAGCCTTGGGTCACCTACTTGTTTTTCATGTGCCTTAGCACTTCTTCCATGAGGATCTGCTGCATGATCTTCCCAGGCACAGAGGTGAGGCTCACCAGTCTGCATTTCCCTGGGTCTTCATTACTCTCCTTTCTAAAACCAAGAGTGATGTTTCCTTTTTCCAGTCACTGTGGACTTCACTTAACTGCCATTTCAAATATGATGGAGAGTGACTTGACATCACCAGCCAGTTCCCTCAGGACCTTAGGATGCCTGTCATCAGGTCCCATAGACTTATGCTTATTCAGTTTAATCAAGGGGTTCTGAACCTTCTCTTTGCTTACAGTGGGAGGATCTCCAATTCCCCAACCCCCACCCTGAGAGACATGGGAAGCCTGAGTAACAGTGAAGTCTGAGGCAAAGAACTCATTGAGAACCTCAGCCTTCTTCATATCTGTTCCCCTTCTCATTATCAGGAGGGGTACACTGTCCTTGGCCTCTTTTCTGACCTATGTACAGAATTCCATCTTGTTATTCTTCACATCCTTTTCTAAGTTCTGTTCCATCTGTGCCTTAGTTTTTCTGATCCCAACCCTGTACTCTCCCTAGGTCACCTGTCCGTTTCCACTGACTGTGCATTTCCTTCCTATTCCTGTGTGGGGAGCACATCCTTGCTTGGCCATGACATTTTCTGGCGTGCTCTGCTTGATTTCCTACACGAAGGGATGGAGAGTTTTGTGCTCTAACAAAAGTAGCCTTAAAGAGCTGCCAGCTCTGCTTGACCAAATAAAACTTGCAAAATAGAAAAATATTTGTATGGCGTTTGTATGGTAAGGTTTGGGTAGTGTGGGCCTTCTCTGAGAAACTGCTAGAAGCTCTCCCTGTGTCTGTCAAAGCCAATGCCAGCTTGGCTTCGAGATGGATCTGCTGCTGTTCAAGGATGAGTGATAAAGAGGCTTTGGTTGGTACTTGGCATCCAGCCAAGGTCAAATTACTACAATACTCTTTAAAAAAATAAAGGAATACTTGTAACTAAAGCAAACCAGGATTTAATGTCTTATTTGATAAAGGTTTTAATAAAAGACAGATGAAGATGTTATACTGGTGGATAGGAAAAAAAAATCAGTGAAATCATAATCTTGACTGATCAAAAGTGTTATGCAAATGAGAAATCCTGGAAAAAAACCTAGATATCTTTTTTTGGGAAGAAGTTCTCAATGACTCTTGAATGGTGATTATAGGATAAAAATAAGGACACAGATACCATATTCTAAATGAACTCTGCCATCTGATGTAAGTATACATATAAAGAGTATCCAGTATCAAATAAAACAGAATACATAATCTCTGAAAGCATTTATAGAAACACATTCGCAAAGCAAAATGTGTCAAACCCAGGTTGACACAGACACATTTTCCCATCTGTCATAGAAAACACTTAATAAAAAATTAAATAATTAACACACAAACAAAAATTGGAGCAATTTGTTTCAGGAAGCCCAGGCTTACCAGCTATATGTAGCTGCCTCTTATTTTGTGCTTATGAGAACTTGCTTATGTCTCATACTTATAGGTCGAAGGCAATTCTCCACCTCATTATATGAATTAGCTACTGAAGCTACAGAGCCTAGATATACAACTGAACACCAATGCAGGTGATGTCAGATGTGATTATATTAGGGATTCATTCCCCTGTCTTTAAATAATAACTGAAGGAACTCATAGTAGCCTGGAGCTTTATGGAAAACAAACTATTCTGCTAATGCATAAGAAAGGCAAAGAGTGCAGTAAGAAGCCATCAGGGAATCTACTTCTATGAAGAAAGGCAAAAAAAAGACAGGCTAAGCCAAAGCATACTTTTGAATCAAAATGGGTTTTTAAACTGATGTTTTTCTTTAGAGCTTGTGATAGCACAAGCCATTTAAATCCTGAGTTTGGCTTCAGAAAGCAGATTTATCAGTATGTGGCTTGTGTGTGTTGAATATAAAATCACATCTGTTACATCCAAAGAAGTGAAAAGTATCGACTACCTAAAGCTCTATGTGGGTGGACCTGTATCTCCAATACCAACTAGTTAAGGTTTTTATAGTATACATTGACTTTATTTAAGGCTAGGAAGACATAATTACTTTTTTCCATTGCCTTTTTTTTTTTCAAACCTAGAAGAAAACAGTTTCAATGCATGATGAGTGAACTAGAAATAATATAGAAATGGAAAGTTCTAAAACTGCTGAGGTTATATAAAATGTTTTCCTACTATTTACAAACATTTGAAAACTATTAATTAGAATCAGATTATAAAAGTCAATATTGTCAACACTGATCAAACAATTAAAAGTATATTGAACATTTCTGTAATGTATACCTGCACTGTTTGTTCTGATTTTCTTGTTTCTCTTTCGACAATCCACACAATTTGCTTACTTTCCATTGAGTACATAGACAGTTGATTTCACCTTCCTTAACTCATTTCTATAGACCTGTTTCTCAGCTTTTGTAGCATCATAATTTTTTCTGAGTACCTACAAAAGTTAAGCCTCTCCTAAGAAGTTAATTCTTTTCTCCAAACAAATGTAGCCCCTTTACATGGTGTCTCTACTTTCAGTTTGGGATGTGTTAATGTGCTGTGTAAAAGAGAAAAAGAGGAAGGAAAGCAGAGTAAGGTAAAAAAAAAAAGAAATAGTACTATTCTACCTTTACGAAAGATGGCAGATTTATTGTTGATGTCAACCAATTGCCACTCACTTAAATCCAGATTTTGCTCTGATTTGGATTACTCATACTTTTAACGCAGTATCAGACCTCTTAACTTCAGATGTATTGGTTTTATGTGATCTAGAATTGCAATTGCTACATATCATCATCACCTACAGTAATTCCTAGAACTGTAGCTCTTTGAGTCAGAAGTGACTTTTATGATCAGTCAGTCCAGTAGTCTACATAATAAGGGCCATATGAAGTCAAATAGTAAGGCATATATCTATTTCAATAGCTTGTACTCCAAAGAAAATAACAGTTATTATTTTAACATGAACTGAATATCTGAGTTAGCTCGAACTCTGTGATTCATTAGTGGTTGCTTTTTTTTTTGATTCATTCTACAAGAGGTGTTCAACATCACAGAAGTTTTTGCTCTAATCTGTATGTTTTTGATGCAGGCAACTGCTGTCTTTATTGGCAGATTCAACTGGGAGATAAAGGAATGATTAAGCTTGGATAAATGAAGTGCTTTTGCAAGCCTTAGCTTTTGGAAGCTAAATTCTGACTGCTAGGAAGAAAAACTAAGACTAAGATCTCAATAATAGTATTCTTCAAATCCTGTCAGCTCTTTATTCAAGACCTGAGAACTAGGTAGAAATTTGAAGCCCAAAAGTGTGAATGAAGCAATGGTGTAGATAGGAGGGATATAGGTATGTTAGGAACTGAGGAATTTTTCTGAAGGAGTAAATTGCACAGGCAGCATGGCCTGAAACTTAATCGCAATGCAGTCAGGTAATGAAAATTAAAAGTGTTGTAGATTAGTATTTTGAATAAGAAGGGAGAAACTGGGAGAAAGGTGAGATATGAAAAAGGACACCTGACTCAAAGTGATGCTTTTGTCCTAGCTCTGGGGACAGGAACAGGGACAAGAAGAATATAGCAAGTGCTACTGCAATAATTAGGCAAGTAAATTTAGCATGTGAATGTTCAAACCCATGAAAGGTAAATACATAAAGAGGGGAGGAAGAATATAAAAGTAACAGTCCAAAAAGTGTGAAATTTACTAACAGATTGAAGGATCTAAAGTTTTTTTTATATCAAAGCCTAAGTAAAATTTTTCCTACAATTCAAGAAGAAAACCAAATGATCTAAACACGCTACTGTAAACAGTCACAGCACATTGAAAAAGTTAAGGAAACTATCACAGGAAAAAGGCTGACTTTTAAAAAATGGAAGGTTTGCTTGAATGAGAACAGGAAAGGAAATTAAAGAGGTTGAAAAAGAATTTGAGGTATGACCAAAGAATGCTCAAACTGACCTTAAAAACCTTTCATATCAATTATCACTCCTGGTAACAATCTCTGGCCTATGTTCAATAACAAAGCTAAAGAGATTCTAATGGCCCATTAAAATAAGATTTAATAGGTGATTTTTTTAAGAAAATCAGCAGCTTTTCTTTAGAGGTTGGACAAAAGGCAAGCTGGTGCTTTTATCAATATATGCTGGTGATTGCTTTTATCAATATATATCAATATATACAACAAAGCACTGTAGTATTTTCAGTCTCTAGTCTTTATCATGGAACATATACCAAATTCAGTCATCAACAATTCCACTGTGCAATAGTCCACTAGGAACTAGAAGTGGTTTGCATAGGAGAGCGGAGATGCTGTTATATGTGGCTTCTCTGTTTTCCCACCCAGCTGTGTAATCAGGTGTGCTTCCTTTGCAGTATTAAAGCAGATCAATGGAAAAGAAACACAAAATAGATCATTCTAATTATTAATTTTTTTTTTGAGTCAGTTGTAGATAGATATTTTTCTTCATGAACACTGGGGTTAGTGTTTAGTTCCAAATTAAGATTTTACTAAGAAAAAAATCCACTTGACTTAGTTAGCTGTTTCTTTCATTTTAGATAGAGAAGGTAGGCATAAGCCAAACACAGGGCGAATGCCATACTGTTTATAGTTAAGATCTTCCTCTATAGTATAGCTTATCCACCTCTTTTCTATCAGTCTTTCTGTACCATACCTGCTATGACTTTGAGATAGAATCTAGCTCTTAGTATTTTGCTAAGTTGAGGTTGCTTCACTAATCTGCAAGATCAATATTTTTTTCTATAGCAGACAGAACTAGAAACGATCTCAGGTTATCAAGTCCAGGCCGCTGCTATCATAGGGAACCACATCATCTAATCCCTTCCTTTAACTTATCTAGTTACATTTTAGCTAGTTTCTTGCCCCTCTAATAGTACTAGAAATATGCTACAGAACCAGGTTACTACACTTAAAACTTTTGGTTATTTGAAATTAAACATACTTTTTAATTGTATGAACTCATAACTGCATGTTATTGAAGGTGGATAAAATTAGTGAATTGGGCTAAATCTAATACCCTTATGGCTTTTCCCGTGATAGAGAATGACATACATACAATATACAGCATGGTATCTTAACAGCCCACAACACAATGATAACTTCATTGAGATATTATGATTAATATCAACTTTACAATTTCATTTTGAAAATCCTTTTAATCTAGGCTTCTTCTGGTGTATATTAGTCAGGGATCTCTTTGGTTTATTTTCCACACAGAATAGGTAGTGGTGTGTGAACTACTGGAGCTTCTTTTCAGGTCCAGGAACAGGTTCAGTAAGAAGACTTGCTTAAAGGCTCATTAGGAATATATTTTTGTTGTGGAAAATTACTCAACACTCTCCTCTTTTTAAACATTAGCTGAGGCTTTGGTTCAGTCAGTAAAATGTAACTTTTGAAGTTCAAAAGGCAAAAGGAATTTTTTATTATAACCACTGATGCAGAGAAATGTTAGCCCTATTCCGTTCCCTTCTCCCCAGGCTTTAGAGCTAATTGTTTTTAACAGTATCTATTGCTGAGTTCAGCCTGGAGAGTGGATGAAAAAAAGAGGATACTGAGTACATCATGGCAGGTTGAAAAAGTCTATTTTAGTCAAAGGATGATGGCACAAGAATGTGAAAGCCTGAGTTACTCTGTTGCTCACTCTGAAGCATGGACAAGCGGCTATGCTGAAGTGCTTCACTAGTCATTTTTTTAGTGCTGTGGCATACAAGCACTTTTTTGATTATCTAGGTCGAGATTTCCTCAACAGGAAAGGCTATCACATTCAGAAATTAATTCCATAAATGCTAACCAAAGCAGAACTTGGTACTCTCAGTCAAACTGTAATTTGTAACTATTTCAAAAGAACATACTTTGAAATGTGTCCACAAGAGCAGGGGAAGGGCAGGGAATCTTCAGAAATTTTTTACTTTTATTGTATATTTCTTTAAAGCTAATGAAAGAATTTAAAACAACAAATATTTTTTCAAAAACTCTCATACCTTTCAGAACAAAGGGATACAAAAAATCCTATTGGTCCAATGCCTATTATAATGCTGGGATCATTCTCTGAAGGGGTTGAGACTCCAAAGAGCTCAAGCATTTAGAAAATCTCAAAGCTCAAGCATTTTTTTGGGTAAGATGTGATGGCTACTTTCACTTCTACTTTTTATAATTTTCTTTCATTTCCATTTGTAAGCTAAACTGGAGCTCTTCCTGCAATAGGCATTTTGAGGGGAGGGTGGGTGCTTTCCTGTGCTCATTGTTTTATAAATAACTTGATTTAGTCAGGAGTCTGCTATATGCATCGTAATGAGCTTCCACATATCAAAAGGAGGTAACTTTTTTAATGTCTGATTTTATGAAAAAAAAAACACCTTCAAAATCAGATACCATCAGTTCTAAGAAACATTTTATGGACTGATATGTGCAAAAAAAAAATTATTTATTGAGAGTAATGTTGTCGAGGACAATATAGTTTTCACTTTCTAAGGCCCAGCACTGATTCAAGTAATGCCATGTTTAAAAGGCAATATTAATTACACCTCAAAAAAATTTCTCTAGCTGTACCATTTGCTGAACCTGATCCTTAACCATTAAATAGTATGACTAAAATCTGATTAATTCACTGAAAATCTCTTAGTTTGGAGTAAGACTACTTTAAACGACATCACTATTTCTATGTACTAAGAGCAGCAAGCTCTACTAGTAAAGTATTCATGCACCAATCATTAAAACAGTCTTTCCTCTTCTCTCCTACAAAAAGTAACATCTCCATTATCAGTGTTACTGCATACATAATCTCTGTATTGTTTGATGGATTTGTATTCAGAAATCC
This sequence comes from Cephalopterus ornatus, assembly GCA_013396775.1. Taxonomy (NCBI): domain Eukaryota; kingdom Metazoa; phylum Chordata; class Aves; order Passeriformes; family Cotingidae; genus Cephalopterus; species Cephalopterus ornatus. The sequence goes on from VZRE01017781.1 coordinate 8,865, forward strand.
TACTTGTTTGACTACACTGATGTGATTGCTTGGACATTTTTTTCATCTTACTCATGAGCACTACCTATATCTCTTTTCATCTTCATTGTATTGTGTTCCTTTGTTATAGAGTTATCTGTTGTAGATTTTTTTGATTCAGCCTGATAGAATGCTGATGAAAATTGAAATATGTAACTATTATTAGGTAGGACATGTACAATATATCTTATGATTTTATATTACATTATTGTTTCAGGCAATTTAACAATGTAGGCTTTTATTCATCTAAACATACATCAATATCTTAATTTTCTATAATTATATGTACCCCAAATCTCACATATGCTTAGCTTGAAATCTTCTCATCTCCAGGTTCTGATGTTTAAAAATGATTTTTCGCTAACTTTGAAGACTTCAGACATTCCACTAACACTTGATGTTTATAGACAACACCAATTCAACTGTCTTTGAATAACAGGTCATTTATTTAAAAGCAAAAATGAGATCCTTTTCTGAAATCCTCATATTATCAGGATGAATCTCTTTGGAGCAAAAATCATGTTAGGGTAATGGCCATCATAAGACTAGAAGCTTGAATTAATACCCAGTGGTAAGACAAGTGCTCAAAAAGAATCTGTTATCACTTGATAACCTACACAAGAAATTTGATCCATGGTAGAAACAAAAGAATTTGAAGAGAGCAGAGAGAAGCACAAGCAGACAGTAACATATGAAAAATTAACCAAATCCTACTTTCTCTCCTGAAGTGTTAATAAATAATGCTAAAATTAATTTCTTGCAGAAGTTTTACAAATTGCCATTGTGGTGGTTTCATTCACATGTTGTGCTCAGTTTAAATTGCTTACGTGGTAATAAAATAACCCACAATCAGTTGTTAGTCGTTCTTATTGCACCACTGTGGCCTGTTAGAGCTCAGTCACCAAACATTGGACAGTATTAGGATGTTATTTAGTCACTAAGAAAAAGTTCATGCTGCTTACTTAATTGACAGCTTAAAGCATAAATTTTGTACAGCTAGCTGCTGCATATAAAAGGCCAAACTTATATTTGATTTCACACTATTGCCTTTGAATTTATTGGTTTCCTTTGTTATCCTTGGGGAACTACTTTGAATGCAGAAACTACAGTTAAAATAGTTAGAAAGAAATCAGTGGTTACAGGGGAGGTGATCAAACAGTAAATAAAATAACCATTTATAGCTGTTTTAGCAGTATGCCTTTATGTATGCTTGGAATTGCATGTCAATAAAGCACAAGCTAAGATTTAAAAACACACAGTTTCAAAGGTAACATGCAAAACAGCTTGACTCTTTTGCCAGATTCCACCCTGAGGGTAATGGCATGCTGCAAAATATTGCTTGGTTAGGTTTTTATTTCTGGCAAAAAATATCTTCCACAAAATTGTTCTGTTCTGCAGCATAGCAGCACTAATTTATAATCTGTTCTCCAGCAGCTTTCTGTCTTTCCCTCTCCCATTTAACATTTATATTTACTTTATTCCCTCCCTTCTTTTATTCTAGTTACTGTAGCAACTGCATTTTTGAAACACTAGGAGAAAAATTGGAACTTAAACAAAGGATTGGAAAACCAGAAGAAAAGTTTTTCTGTATGTCTGCTGATGACATGTATAGGATATAATAATACAGTGCTGACCTCATATACTGTATTTTCTACTTGGAGGTCTCTTGCAGTTTGCACAGAAAGAAAAGTGACTGATTTGATTTCATAGATGGGAGGGAAGTGTGGAAACAGAAGCGAAAAAAATTACATGCAAGATGTCCCTGATTACCACAAAAATAAAACCATGTCTCTTCATGAGATTTTCATGTGCTCTGGACCAAAGAGTCTTTGCACATTATCTTTGCAATTTTCCTTAAAACATATTAGTTACATACTTTAAATACAGCTTGGAGAGAATCCTCAACAGTTCATCAGAATAGCAGTGATCCACTATCAAGGGTGAAAGATTTGATATGGATAATTTGACCACAAGAAATTGGAATTAAAACAGTAATTCAGTATATGTAGGCCTACTAAACATCTTATTTTGGCAATTATATTTGGTCCTTGTCAACCTCGCTGGATGAAAAAGCAGGAATGAAGCAGCTGATGACTTCTCCACATATAGTCAATGGGTCATTCATTTCTTGAGTGTATCTTCCCTCCCTGACCACTGCATTGTCACACATGTTCACTCTTCATTGTCACATGCAATACCATCATCGATGACTTTTTATCAGGGCATTGTCATGAAAAATAGAGTACATCCTCAAGAGCAAAGAAGTGATGATGTGTAAAGTGTACATTACCTAATCCGTAGCAAAGAGGAATCTACATTCACATAAACATTTGCTTCTTCAAGGAGGCAGTAGAATTGATTTATGTTTCTGAGCAGCATTTTCTTTCTTATTAGCATAGCTCTTGCTGTTGCTCTTTTTTTCACCTTTGTTAAAGTTTATTTTACTGCTTATGTATTGCTTGAAAGAGAGCTAGTGCACAATTTACACCAAAAGAAGTAAAAAACAATAGTAATTTGAGCTATTTCAGTAGATTATTACTTTTTCATAGTCCAGTTTATCTAACTAATTGCCACTTATCACTTATGGATTTGAAAATATGGCAAATCTACTCATTCAGTATTATGATCAGATTCGGGTTTTCTCACAGAGCTGTATTTGTGATTGCTGATCTGATTCCTGATAGAGAGAAGCAAGCTTCCATTATTGACATAATTATGTTTTCTTACCTGATTTTTTTGGTCACCTTTTTCAAACCTAAGATATACCTTCTCCCTTATGTAATTTTATTAGCATTCTGCATAAAATACAATCTTCATTACTGCAGTTAGCAAAGAGATATCTTCGTATACATGAGTTGTCACCTGGGAATTTTAGACTGAACTACTTCAGAGATTCTGGGGAAGCAGCTTGCTCAGTTCTCATCTTCCCTTATTTTTGTCATTGTCAGTACATGTGCAAAGTGAAAACTATTTCTGTCCTTTTGTCTGGGATTCTCCTGAGCACTAGAATGCTAAAGGCACTTGTTTACAAGGCAGTGAGAATAGGAGCATATCCCCACTTTGATAGATGATCCTGGTAAGTTTTCACACTTCCCTGTTTTATTGATTCACTAAACAGAAAGACTAATTTAAGTTTATGTTCTGTATATTTGCTCTGGTCTCACCAGAATTCTAAATCCTCCCCTAAGATTAAACAAAATCATTTTGTCTTTCTATCTACCAGCACAGTGACAGTGAAGTAACCATCAACTAATCAATTTTGTTGCAAAACTAATTTTTATTTTAAACAAACATCACCATATTTTGTTGACACAATTAAACGATTTGAGTGTTATGCCATATATCTAGCATGCACCCTAGGGAGTAGGTAGAAGCTACTGCAGAAATCACAACATACATGCTTCTGCATAAAATTAAATATTTTCTCCTTAATCCTAACACCAGCAGCTGTTAGACACTGTGGCTTACTGCATATGGCCTATATAATGAGACAGATTCAAGCAGTTCAAGTTCCTCTGCTGAATGCTGAATAAGGCCTTTCTCTCCAAGGCTGCTCTGAGTTACTGCTGTTGAAACAGTCCTCCTCATGCAAATAAATACATTTGGTATTCAGGTATTATAAAGATGAAAAATCACACAGTTTTTTATTACTAGAGAGACAAAAAATAAGGAGGGTTGGTAAATGAAATGCAGGAAACTTCCATAGAATTTGTGCAAAAATGTTTTATTTCTGTTAACACTGTCCATAAAGGAGTCAAATTATTCCTTTGCAATAACTACAGAAGTTCTTAGTAAGTCTAAGACTGAAGGTGGCTTTTCCTAATAGTTGATATAATGTCCTGGAAAAAGTAATTTACTGATTGTACAAGAGAACAGAACTGTCTGCATGTAGATGATATAGCTAATTCATCCTTGGTATTAAGAGCAGACATAATCTGTTTCAAGCTCCATTTTATTTATTTCCTGTTCCATTCCTTAGAGGACTGCAAGGTTAAGGGCAATCCTTTCATGTTACCTGACAATGCGAAGACAGCTTTTCTGTATTTAAACAATAAAATCCTGTCAAAAGGACTACAGGAACACCAATTAAAATACTGCAGTAAAAGTAATCTGAAAATACAATCTCCAGCTGAGCAGAGAAAAAGGCAAAGCAGATCACTGCCTGAAGCAATGTGTTGATTACTTCATACTGTAATGCATGGGAA
>VZRE01017784.1:0-13812 GCA_013396775.1 Cephalopterus ornatus
TACAAAGATCAGTGTTTATAGAGCCGTTGGTTTGGCCATACTGGTTTGTGTAATGGCTGAGGGCCAGATATACCTAGGATCGTGCTCATTTCTTTGCAGGACGTTGCCCCTAGGCAAGACAAGTGTCTTGATGAATATTCTGCTGTAACTGCCCTCCTCTCTCACAAGTGTTATGGGGGAGATGGAGGCAAACCTTTAGGTAGGGCTTGTAAGACGGCTCTTTTGAAAGTACCTGAAGGCTGCAGCACTACTAACTTCACTGAAAGTCAATTAAAAGTCAGTGAGACTTGGGCTCTTAAATCTTTCCAGTGCTTTTCTTGAAAGTTACCATCAGTCTTGAAAATCTAATCTATTGGCTGAGCCTCCATTGCACCATCTGTCTGAGGATCTCTAATCAAAGCTGTAAATATCTATAAATCTGTAATACCTTATGAATTCTCTATATTGACTTGAGTTTTGGGATGTTCACTGTATGAGTATATTGATTTAGGTTAATAGGAAAAATAACCCAGTCAGTAATAAAAGCTGATGGTAAATCACTTCTCCAGGAGCCCAGTTCGGGTGGGTGACAGGCAGTGAGAGGATGGAAGGATCCTGCAGGCAAAGGCCAGTAAGTCGGCATGAGCAGCTTGTGTGGCCTTTCCGCCCTTCCCTCACTGTGACAAGGGAGAATCCAAGGGAGACTTGCTGAAGGGAGAGCAGTGTCTCCTGAGGAATAAGTCAGCTGCAGCCATGATACCATCAGGTGACACAAGATACACCTGCCTACTCTTCTTTAACTTGCTGTTAAACCTTGGATTTAAAGGCCCTGTCACAGGCCTCTGACAGAAGTCCAGGAGAGTCCTCACAGTTTGTTGAATAAACAGAGTTCACGCCCAGGGTGCTGCATCTCATCTCAGGGCTGCCTCTCACAGCAGGAGCAGCTGCAGGATTGCATCCTGGGAAAGAGGGTGATGCCTCACACTTAAGGAAGGTGCAATAAGAACAGCAGAGGTATCACTCACTGCAGCATGCTTCACCCATATCCCATACTCACAGAGGAAAACAACCATAGATTATCCCATCCAACAGCTGGTATGGATCTGTACCATTTTGCCTGAAGCCATTCTGTAGACTGCAAGGAAAAATATTAGTGATCTGCAGGAGAAGCCAGACTGCCTGACATGGATGTAACATTAGGCTTAGCTGGAAGACCAAAAGCAGTAGAATTTCTAACCCGAGTATCTTTTTTCTAGTCAACCTCCTTGGGATATTAACTCACATTGTTCTAGCTCAGTCTCTTGTCCTTGTGGTTTATAAAGCAAAAGAGCCTTTTTATCCCTGTTAATTTTCAGTGTATTGCTCTCTTGTTTTAAATAAAGCTCCTGCTCTATTTTTGAATAGCATAATGAGTGAAAAATGACTTTATTCATCCTGGTGGCAGGACAGCAATTTGTTACACTGCCAGCTAGAGGACCTGGATCAGAAACAAATTTGGGTTCCCAGGCTCTGTGCCAGAAGAGCTGAGACATATTTTTGAGGTGATGTACTTGGACTCTAGGGGGAGATTGTTGACTGAACTGAGCTGCTTTCACAAACATCCTGCCAGCTGAGCCATGACACACTGTTGGTCGTTGCCTCAAATGGGCAGGTCCCCTGCCCTGCATGTACACCACAGTTAGGAACTGCTCCCAGGAGCTGTAAGTGTGGGTGAAGAACTGAGGATACTTTGAGTGGAATGTATGTTCACCCTTATTTATCACTTATTATTCCACTGATCCAAACACAAGGAGGCCATGTATAATGATGAGTGCAGGTTCTTGAAGGGGGAGTTGTTGCCCTTTTCATGTGGTGCCAGAGCTGAAACCTGAGTAGAAGATGATGCAAGGCCATTGCTTCCCATATGACCACCCCGGAACATGTCACCCTTTGAAAGCACTCTCTCTCTCCCCCATAGCCCTTCCCACCATGCTCCATGGTCCTTCCTCGTCTCCTAGACCATTTCCATCTTGGCCCTGCTCCTGCTCTCTTAGGCAGATGCCAGGTGTAAGCTGGAGGCTGGGACTTACACTGGAGCACCCCAGAGAGCTTTGGTAACTCTGAAGCTGCAGCTTTTTTACAGGACTGAGCCTGCATAGGGCTTGATCTGTTACAGCTTGTGTTTGTGTGAGGCAGCATCTTCCAGCTGCTGTTCTCTTCATGGAGAAAGATATTGTCAGCTGGAATGATCTGCTTCCACATTTTGTATGGACATATTAAGTGCTTGGAGAAGCTCCAGGTATTTCAAGCAAGACTATAAGGGGAAAAAATACAGACTGAGACTACAAGGGAAAGCATGTTGTTACGGCCTTTTTACTGAAAAATAATTCTCTTTTCTCCTATCTAGGTAGACACAATACTGATAATTGTGACTGTATGATTAGATGGTCATTGATAGGTATGTTTGTACATTATGTTTTGTTGCTTCTGTATATTTGTAGTTATTTCAAGGAGTGAAATGAAGATTAAATATTAGTAGCACTGTCTGAACAGTAGGAAGGCAGTATAAAATCAAGAGAAGTCTGCATAGACCTAGTCACGTGTCATAGATATACAGCAATTACCATAATACACAAGAAATAGGGATTTCAAACAAAGCTATGAGGTGACATGTTTAAAGTGAAGAAAGAATTTTTTTTCACACAGTTAAAGCATGGAACTTCTTGCTACAGGTTGTTGCTGATGCTGAAGCTTACATGAACCTTTTTGAAAGTTGATAGAAAAAAAATACCTTTGAGTTTACAACATACCACAGCATCTGATCGCATCTTTAGCTTAAGCTTTTAAGCAGCAGGTTTCTGGAAGTACAGGAGAACACTGCGGAGTATCACTGTGCATTTGCCCTGTTTTTCCTTAGGACATGGCTGGAACCAGGACCGTGGGCAAGAGCAGCTTTGGTCTGACTGGCTTCTTCAACTCTTACGGTAAATGTTAAATGGAGTTATGTGACAGGGAGGTAAGGGAGAAATAAAGGTAGAGGGTTGGATGCTGATTAGAGCTGGCGTAAATCCAAGGATGCAATCAAATAGTGCACAGAGCCACAGTGCACTCGGGTACCTGAGGACAGCTTCAGCCCAGCTCCCTAAGGACTCTGCAGGCGCCAGCATCACACTTCCCGCTCAATAAGGCAAGCACAGGCATAAATTTCCACCTGGCCACTTTCAAGATCTTATTCCATCTGCCCGACCTATGAAAGAAGAAACTCTGTTCAAGTGGAACCTGTTAACTTCAGTAAGGACCCCCTTTGGGTACTTGACAACTAAAATCTCAGTCTTGAACAGGCTTGAACACATGCGTGCCATGATGTGCACTGCACACACACGAATACGTGTATCACCAAAGGCCCAGTTGCAGACCTGTGCTTTACACATGAGTGCTGCATGTCTCTGGCTCCCTAATCTGAAGGGTGTGTATGGGAATCCCGAGTCAACCGTGGCCATGTAACAAGGAGTGTGCAAGACCAGTGCTGTAGCAGAAGAACAGGTAGTATGTTACTAATGGCACTGCTTGTTTCAGGCCACTTATTTTGCCTTCTCCATTATTGTAGAGGTTGTGACAATAGACAGAAATACATAAAAATAAGGGGGATACATGTATTTTCTGACCTCATCTGGTCAGCACTTACAGATTTTCTCACTCAGCAAAGTGACTACCCTGTAATCACTGCAGCATATAAGGCCTGGCTTTCTTTTGGACTTGGATGTGTGCGTGGTAATGGATGAGCAGAGAGGCAATTTCATTTATATGGAGGTGGGCATTATGTGATTTAAAGGGGCTGCAATTTTTCCTTTTTGTTGAATGTGAGAGTTTTTTTTGTGTTGTGAACATGTGACTTTTCTGATTGCTGGTAAGAAATACCTACAGTTTGGTGTAATGATATGACCAAAACACAGAGTAGTCCAACCTTCCCCATTGATTGGCATATACTGGGGTCTTGAGGGCTGTGAGATTATGCTGTTTGGAGAGCCAAGACAAAGGAGGAGTTGCAGGACCAGTTTTTCAGTAGAGGTAACAGTTGCATGTGGCTTTGGATTGGACTGTGTTTTCCCTGGTACCCAGCGTGATCCAGCTGCCTTCAGCTCAACCTTCACATCAGCTGGCCCCAAAGTGGTGGTCGGGATTCATCAGTTGGCCCGTGCTGGCTGGCTGTGTGCCCTGCTCACGGCATGGGAGTCTTGCATGAATTTGCTGAGACCAGTGCCTCAGAACCAGCCCCCAGGTGACCTCTTAGGTCAAAGCCATCCAGGGCACTCTCAACAGGAGTAGTGGCATTGACCAGTCAAGAGATTCACTGGCAGTTGTAGCTAAGTGTTGGCTTTGTTGCAAGAAGTTAAAAGCTGTACTGTCAGTTTGTTTGCTCATCCGCCCCCAGATCTGGCATTCCTCTGATTATATAGCCAACTGTAGGTTGTTGTTATTTGGACCAAATCATGCCTTGGAGCAAAACTGACATCACTGCTGGGCCTCATTAGGGAAATGAAGAGCAGGGTGTGGGGATCTGGCTGAAGGAAGCGCCTCTGTTTCCCACCACTGAACTGGGAGGTGAACTCCCCTTGCCAGGCAGGTTAGTGGGGTCTGTGGTTTCAATGGAGCCCTTTGCCAACACCCTTCAGTTACAGGAGGCTTAGGAATCTCAGCAGCTTCTGTCCTGGTTTCAGCTGGGATAGAGTTAATTTCTTTCTAGTAGCTGGTACAGAGCTGTGTTCTGGATTTAGTATGAGAGTGATATTGATAACACACTGATGTTTTCTTTGCCGCTGTGCAGTGCTTACCCTACGTCAAAGTCTTTCCAGTTTCTCATGATCTTCCAGTGAGCAAGTGCAGAAGGAAGGCAGGAGGGAGCACAGCCAGGACAGGTGACTCAAACTGGCCAAAGGGATATTCCATACCATAGAGCATCTTATTATTCATAATATTATTCATGTTATTATTATAATAATAATTACTGTTGTTGTTTTTATTATTATTAACTTTATTTCAGTCATTAAATTGTTCTTAATTTGTGAGTTTTACCTTTTTCCAGTTCTCCTTCCCATCCCAACTGGGGCTGGGCGGGCAGTGAGCAAGTGGCTGTGTGGTGCTTAGCTGCTGGCTGGGATTAAAACATGACAGCTTTTAAAAAAGTTTACTTGCATGCTATGCGGTGTAGGTTCCTTCTTGCTGTCTAGTGTTTGTTTTTTTCTAATTACCATTTTAAAGAGCAGTACTGACAGGGCAACATGGTTTCTGTGAATCTCTGCTAATTTCAGAATCATGGATTTAAATAAATGAAGACTAATCACATAGCTACTGGTAGGTGGTAAAGTCCTTTTCTTCAAGTAGTGAAGAATTTCTTAGTATGGTTAGTTACAGCATTGGCAGTTTGGAAGAGAGTGATTAATGAAATTTGCAGTGATTATTTCATTTGCAAACTTACTTTGCTATGCCTTTTTCTTTTCTTGTGTTTAGATATCATCTTGATGTTGCCTTATGTCTCCCACACTTTATCCTGCTTTATACCTTACTGGACTTTAGCTATGTAATTCCTGGCTTTCCCTTTTATCTAGTCGTTCCCGACCTTTGGAGTTTGATTGTGTAACCAGAGGTGCAAGTAGTGTTTTGCCACTGAAGATCAGATATGTCGTATAAGACAGTGTCTTTAATGCCACTCTGTAGTTGCTAGTTCAACATGCAAAGTTACTAAAGTTAACTTATAAATACTGTGAGTAGTTTATCTTACACAAAAAGGTACTGTCTGAAGCCAGTGCCTGTTTCAACCACCGCAGCAGCAAACTCCACCACTCATGCTGCCAACATCCAACTATTGCCTGTCTCTTATTTCACATTAAACAGTATAACAAAAGCATTCTTAGAAACGGGCTGTTTCTAAACATATCAGAAACTTGTTTGGTCCAGCACCTAAAAAAATGAAAGTGTTTTTTTAAGACCTTAGTTTTCATTTTGGCACAAATCATAGATGTTCACCGAAGTATCAATAAGTGCAGGCTCTGGAGATGGGCTGCTTCTCATTAAACATGCACGTGCTGTTGTCTTCCTACTTCTTCAGACCTGGCCTTCATTTTGAGGTCAGACTTTAATTTCTGAAGAACGTAATTTAAAGTTCTATATAATGCTTTGTGAATACCTGCAAATACAAATGAAGAAGACTTGGCACTGGCAAAATAAATATGTAGCAGTTGCAGCTGCTCTAAGTCTGCTACAGGTAGTAAAAAAGAAGGTCTAAACATCTGAGTGAGTTTAACAAGGGGCAGAAGGAAGTGAAGTGCCTGTAGGATTGCAAAACATTTTACAGGCAGAAGTTGACAACACAGGAGGCTCCTGTTCCCTGTATTTAAAGTTTACTTTGCCGCTTGTCTGGAGTGGGTTCAGTGTTGTAGTGAATAATTTATAAGCAGCATGAATGAGCTCATTAGTCACCTTTTCAGAGCTTAAATGAGTTTTGCGGTTGTCATTACACGGGTCTTCTGCTCAGCAGCACAGCGAAGGGACGGCTGGCTGGCTTGTGGTGGGACAGCCTGTCACCTCACAGCCCTGACTGGCCAGTCTGCTGCTGAAACCCAACTCTGATGTCCAGAGCTGGTCTGGTTTTGTGCAGGGCTTTTTCCAGTGATAGCTTTTTTCTTCTTTGTTATATGTGATGTTTGGTTTGGTATTATGTTGTTTCCATGTTGTATTTTTTTTTCTGTTATGGAAAAAAATATTGAAGATTATGTGACAGGTGATGTGGAATAAGTAAAACCTTCTACTTGCATACAAGCAATAAAAGCAACTTTTCTCCTCAAGTGTTCCTCAAAATTTTGTTAATAGCCTGTCCTGCTTTCAGCTGCGATGGAGTTAATTTTCTTCCCAGTAGCTGATACAGTGCTGTGTTTTGGATTTATTATGAGAATAATATTGATAACACACTGATGATTTAGTTGTTGCTGAGCAGTGCTTACCCTAAGTCAAGGACTTCTCGGTTTCCCATGCTCTGACTGTGAGCAGGTACACAAGAAGCTGTGAGAGAGCACAGCCAGGACAGCTGCCCCGAACTGGCCAAAGGGATATTCTATACCATAGAGCGTCATGCCCAGTATATAGACTGGGGGGAGTTGACTGGGAGGAGCTGACCACTGTAGGGGCACGGGCTGAGCGTTGCTCAGCACGTGGTGAGCAAATGTATTATCCATCATTTGCTCCTCTCGGGTTTTATTTCTCTCTCTCCCTCTCTCATATCTCCCTTTCCTTTATTATTATTATGACTATATTGTACTTAATTTATTAAACTGTTCTTAACTCACAGGTTTTACCTTTTTCCGATTCTCCATCCCATCCCACCTGAGGCAAGGGTAGTGAGCAAGCAGCTGCATCGTACTTAGTTGCTGGCTGGGGTTAAACTACAACATAGCCTTTTTGTCCTTGAAATGTTTATGGAAGTGCTAAACTGTTGGTCCTTGAAATGCCTATAGAAGTGCTAAACTGTGCTGGAACTAGCTGAACCTTAAAAGAAGGCTTAACTATCAATGTTTACAGGACTGCAGATTTAAAAACAAAAACATTCCCAAGACTATTTGGTAGTGCTTTGGCTTTGCTCACTCCATCACTGTGGCATCCCTGTGAGAAACCTGTGGAATGTGAAATTTCTCTGCAAAAAGTCTGTGAAATGCCAGATGCACCACACCTCCCAAATTACTGCAGCTGCTCACTGAAGTTACCTGTTGCCAGAAAGACTGGGGCAGTGCCAAAAGCCCTGGTAGAAATTAATGCCCCGGTGGAAAAGTCAGCCCGTAATGATAACGCACTCTTGTCACCATGGAGAAGACAAAAGCTGCTTGCAGGGAAACCCACCTCATAGGACATGAGCATAGCAGCCGTGGGGGTGGTTCTCTGGCCATAGAAGTTGCTGCTGGGATGTGGGTACTTTAGTTGTGCTTTTTTTCTGTGCCATCTTTCCTCCTTCTGCAAATCTCACTTACCTGCTCTGCATGGTGGCTGCTTTCTGGTTCAGCCTTGGAGGCCACCTCTCCTGTAGGTGTGTGGCGGGGGGAGCACAGGACAGCACAGAAGCTTTCTGCAGATCCTACTGACTCTTTTTAGTCCTTCCACTGCAGTTTTTCATTGCTTTCCATTCCTTGCTCCCTGGTGCTTTTGGTAGGCTAGCATTAAAAACACAACAAGGATAGAAATCTGCTTATTCATTTTATGACGCTTGGTGTCATTCTCACAACCTGCACCCTCTCAGCATCTCTTGCAGACACAACTGTAGGTCTGCCATGCTTGTGCTTCATCACTGCATCACTTTATACAGGTTCTCATACCTGTCTCTGCATTGTCACAGTCTGGGAATCTGTATTTCACAGGATTTCCTCCAGGAAGAGTGTTCAAGAAACGTACAGGAAGAGTAGAGCTGAGTGGGGAGTAGAGGAAAGGACCCTGGAATATCCTGTGCTCCAAAGAGCTGGAAATCAAGCTGGGACTCAGTACTGTTGTGGTTAGGAAATGCACCTGGCGCAAAGAAATGGTCAGAGGAGAATAATCGCCTTCTAGCTCACAGCAGTAGAGATGGTAAACTGTGTCAGTTCCCAAGATCCTCAGTTGAGGAGATATGAACACAAACTTCACTACCTGCGAGGTCCTGTTGCAACTTATTTTTGCAGGTGTAGATACACAAATAAAGGACAAACTCCTAAAGCCATTGATGAAATGAATGTATTCAGGAAAGCTGAGGCAGGTTGAGATGTTTCCTTGAAAGAATTTTGTCTTGGTTTTAGAAATTCCATTTGGCAATGCACTTTGGGAACTTTATAAAAAGAACATGGTTCTCCATTATAGTTTTCCCCAAAACTTCTGATCTTTACCTCTTTGCAGTGTTAGCTGCTGCTTTTCCTCCATGTTGCTTTTGAGAACAAAAACTGAGTTGATTTCTTGTTCTGCTGATTACTTGTAAATTTGACTTCAGCTGCTAAATGGTGAATACTGATGTTGAGATAATTCCAGGCCACATTTTGTGCCATTACACCCGTACAACTGATAGCAGAGTCTGAGCACCAAACCCCAGAAAATGTTCTTTCATTTTTTCGGCCTCTTCAAACACTGCAACTGTACCAGAAATACTGGCTTGTATTGCAGTTACTGTACCAACTGGGTTAGTTTAGGTGAGCTCAGACCAATATAGCCATTATAGCAGAAGACTCCAGTAAAGATATGTTTATCCCAGCAACATTTTGCTTTCCACTGGCTGGGCTACTAAAATAAGCTTCACTGGCAGAAGCTTCACTTTCCCAGTATAAGCTAGGTTTGTGCTTGGGGTGCTTGTATGTTGGGTAATTACACTGGGAAAGCATCTCTCATATGGACCTGTTTTAACAAATGTATGTAGGACAAATGAGCATGCATGATGCTCTCCTCCCACCACACTCATGTACAGAAACGCAGTTGCTGGTAGCTTGTCAGCTGTATATAATTTTAGCACTAAGTATACTCATTTTCTTAGAAGCTGCAAGCAAGTGTTACTACAATAACATCATAAATGTGCATAAATTAATTTCTAAAGAAGCTATTTCATAAAAACTGTGGATTTTATTGTAGGAAATTAATTTTATTTTAGCCTGTGAAACAGAAATGCTGTAGATAGTTTTGTTTGCTCGCACTTCTGACAAAGCTTCGTGTTGGTGCTCCTTTTCTCACTGATTCAGCTCTGTTTCTGTTGGGTTTTGCCTGCTGGGGCAAATGAGAACTTGAAGAGTAATTGAATGAAAGGTTGGGGAAATGCTTTGTAAATCTGATTCTGTGTTCTCCAGTGAATGAGCAAAGGATAAATTTATTGGTAAGGTGGAGTAAGCTGGGCCTTCATTGCATGTGCAGCTTGTATCTTTAGCTAGTGCTTGGTGTGGGAGAAGAAAGGGGAGCATATGCGTGTAAAAGACATGGGACAGGCAGGCAGGGTACAACTGCACTTGGAGCAGCTGCAAGGCCAGAGCTGCTCTTTTTCATTAGCAGCAAGGCACTGTTTGTCACCTGCTTTGGGTGTGTTACCTCCGTATGAGGCAGAGGCTCTCGCTGTTCAGGTACTGTTCAAGGAATTCAGATACGGCTCTTTCTCTGCCCCAAAAGCGGACATAGTCGAAACAACAAAACCAAGTTGGTCTGCTGTGGTTAAAAATAAAGAAAATAAAGAAGTGTTGATGTTGCAGGAGAAGAATGCTGGGAAGAGGAGTTGTGAAAGAGGAAATGAACAAACACATACTGTATTCATGATTCAGTTTTTATAACCGCTCAAAGGTGTTCAACATGCATCTGCTCCACACAAGATTAAATCCATTGCCTCAGAGAAAACAGAAGTTTAGAAATGGCAAGACTGATGTGTGGGACACCAGTCATTCTGCATGGGGGAAGAATTGAAACAAAATGAGATGGTCAGTGTATGGTGTCAGGGCTCGAGCTGTGTCCCGCACTGAGGGTCTGATCACAAGGAAAGAAATTTAACTCTGATGTAAAGAGAATAAACATTGATAAGGATGCCAGTCAATAAGGGCATTATAACTGGAGATCAGGTTAGGAACAGGGCCTTGAAAGCGAGGATAAGTGATGCAGATCCATTGAATGGTGAGACAGGTGAGGCCAGAAAGTAGAAGTATTTAGCAGGGTCATGTGACATGGTATCCTGCTATCCTGCTTTTGACTGGGACAGTGGTACTGCTACAGAGCTGTATTTTTGGTTTTAATATGAGAATAATGTTGCTCAGTGGGTGGTGAGCAATGGTATTGTGCATTACTTGTTCCTCTCAGGTGTCATTTCTTTTTTTCTCTCCATTTCTCTCTCCATTACTATTAGTATTATTATTGTTGTTGTTGGGTGTTGGTGTTTAGGTTTATTTTTTATTCTGATTCCTCTCCCCACTGTGTGTATGTGGAGGGGGAGCGAGCGGCTGTGTGGTATTTAGTTGCCATCTGGGGTTAAACCATGACACATGGCCATAATACTAGCAAAGAAGGATGTTTCCAGCAGAGAGGGAGATGGAGGGGGGAAGATGAGCCTATGAGCCCGTGACCCTTGATGGCTTGTGTGCTTGATGGCTTGTGGGAAATTTTCAGGGATTCCAATCTAGAGGAGGATAAGAGATAAAGGAGTATAGGGAGATGGCTGGAAATCCTCATTAAATAAGATACTGCAACATCTGCAGTTGGTATTCTGAAATCTGAGTGGAAAGATTAGACTGTTGTATATTAGCCCACAAGGCTAAAGTGCAGCTCTGCACTGTTGGTACTTCTAATCGGCCTTCAGTACGGCAAGTACTTTGGTCTTGATGTACAAACAGTTTCATCTGTCAGTGTTGCAAATCTTTTGCTAAATGAATTAGTATTATTTCTGTCTCAGAAATGGGGAAATCAACACCCTAGTAAATTTGGTGGCTTGCCTGAGATTGCAGTAGTATTTAGTTACTTGATGGCCATACATCAGGTGTTCTGATGCTGCTGTAGTCTTTAAGCCAGCAATTAATGATCTTTCAGTGGTGCTGTGTGAGATGGTATGCTCCTTTCTTAAATTAGTATCTCAGCAAAAAGCCAGAATTTGGGGGACAGTTTTCCCAAGAAGCAAGATATCAGTGTTTGCCTAACTGCTGGTGTTTTACTGCTCTGCAAGTCAGCAGCTGCAGTTGCTGTCAAGCTCAGGCGTGAGTGGGAGCCGGTGTGAGTGGGAGCCCGCGGGAGGCTGCCCTGCACTGCTGCCTCTCATGTGGCACCTCAGCAGGGAGCCCTGTGCCAACCCTTCGACCCAGCAGGCAGTCTGTCCCCCTGCTCTCCTGGGCTTCTGTCACCTGCTGCTGGCCCCTGTGCTTGATCATGCTGGCTTTTCTGTCTACACAGCAAATGTCTCACAGCGGCCCTTCAGCGTAATCCCCAGTGTGCACTCTGAGGAAATTCCTACCTGCCATGGAAAAGGCAGAAAACTCTGGAACCGATCTTATTCCACCAATATTGATGTGGAATTTGGCCACTAATTTTGAACAGAATTGAGCTGAGTAGGATGCGTACATAAAGTATTCAAGGCATAATTTTTTTTTGCCTGCTACCTTGCATCTCATGAGGCTTTCCCCTTCTCACTTCAGAAATACTTCTCATTAGCTGAATTCTTCTTCGTAGTCTTTCAAAGCACTTGACTTTTACTAGTGATAATAAATGCAATAAATCTCCTTGCTTGACAATAGAGACATGTTGATTCACTTAGAAAAACGTTGAAGCATTTGGAGTAAATTCAGGTGGGTGGAGTTATGACTTGATAATTTAGTTTGGGTTTGAAACCAAACGGCCACGAGATAAGAACTGTGTAAACTAATGGTCTGCTGACTGTTTGAGCGTTAGGGCTGGTGGAGTCACATAGCCGGGTTACCAATGGGTAATGATGATACTCTGCTGCCTGATAGGTATTCTTCCCATTCTGCAATTCAGCTGCTGGCATGTCTTCTTGAAAATATGCAAGAATGTGAAATAGCTGTTCACTGGAAAGCTATCGGCAAAAGAAAGTCTTAGCTAGTTATGACAGGAATTTCTAGTTCCAAAGAATCAACAAAATGCTTCTTAGCCCTGCACTGTGAGAATGAGGTGGTTGCCATTCTTGTCTAAAACTGAGAATTTTGTGAGTGTCAGAGATTAAAAGAGGTAACCAATGACTTGAGAAATAGTATGGACACAGGCACGCAAGGAGGATACAGTGGGAAACCTGGTTAAGTGGGATAATATTGACTATGGGCCAGCATAGAATTCCTGGAAGGTCTTGAGACAGCTGTCCTAACTTTTCTAAATAAAACAGCTAAAATGCTTAGTGACAATTTCTGTGTCCAGGGAGGGCTGCATTAGAAAGGATACCTGTATTTCTGACTTGAATTTTGTTATTTATATGTTTCTGCAGCAGACCTTTTCAATACTGTGAGTACAGTTCATTTTCAAGTGTGCTGAATCTGCAAGCCTTGTTTATCCAGAGCGGAAAATCTTTGATTTTTGTGAGCCAACTACAAAACAATTCCATGTACTTGCTTTGTGGGTGGAGAGTTCTGTGGTGCAAATTACTGAAGCTGCTTGAGATCAAGCATGTAGCATGTAGGAGACTGTACGTTCCACTAGTGCTGTCTAGACTGGGCAGCTTCTTTATTTTTAAATCAAGTGAGTTCCCTTCAATTAATTTAACTGATGGTAAGGGTTTTTTACTCAAGTTAATACCGGTTATGTCAGGGTATGGTAACAGAGGAGAAAATGCACCATTCCTCTTAACTGAGTCAAGCCTTATTTTTAAGCAGATTTCCTTAAAGAAATAATTTTTTTTTCCTCTCGGCTGTTACTGCAGATTTCTGCAACTCGATTCTTTACTGAACACCGTGCAGACCCTCAGCGAGACCGCAGTTTCACGACACAGGGTCAGCAGCAGAGCCCCCGTGCACGGTCCCCGCCGGTCGCTCCCGCACGTCCCTGTGGAGCCCGGCTCCCGCTCACACACGCGGGGCGGGCGTTTGGCTGCCGCACTCCCGAGTGCGCAGCTGGGCCGGCAGGGTCGCCAGTCCTCGGCAGGAATTACCTGCCCGTCGGGAGGGTGTTCAGAGATGCCTCTCCCGCTCCTCTTGAGGGGGGAGGTAGTGGCAGGGCTATGCTCTGCTGACCCGTGGGCTCCAGGGGCTCGTCGGTGCCCTCGGTGCCCGCCACGGTTCAGGGGGGTCGGCCCGGCCGGGCCGGAGGGAAGGACACTCGCACAAGTGGGAGCGCCGCGGCCGCCGGTTCGGGCGGGCAGCGCCGCCGGTCTCCTCCGCACCGGGGACTTCCCCG
>VZRE01017787.1:0-18277 GCA_013396775.1 Cephalopterus ornatus
AGGGGAGGTTTAGGTTGGGTTTTAGGAAGAAGTTCTTTTCACAGAGGGTAATCAGGCGCTGGAATGGGTTGCCCAGGGAAGTGGTGGAGTCACCATCCCTGGAGGTTTTTAAGATGAGACTGGATGTGGCACTTAGTGCCATGGTCTAGTAACCACGGTGGTAGTGGATCAAGGGTTGGACTTGATGATCTCAGAGGTCCTTTCCAACCCAGCTGATTCTATGATTCTAAGGTATTTTGGATAAATGCCACTTTTAAAGCTCAATGCGTCATCTAGCAATTTAAGATTGTGTATGTTTTCATTTTTCTCCTTTATAGCCACATTTTCAACTTTGTAGTCGAAAGATTAGTGCATATTTGGCTTCAGAATATCCTGTTTAGGGTTGTTTGTGGTTTTTTTATGTTTTTGTTTGTTTCTTTGTGGTTTTTTAGCTATTCACTTGGAAATGAATTTGAGGTGGTAAGCACCTTTGCATCTTTAATACTTTGGTTTTAGAAGAAGCTTTGCTGTTCATTCTGTTGTGGCACTTTTGAGCTTCCTAATATGAGTGGACTAGCTTATTATGTCAACGTCTAAAGGAAGAGTAGGAGGGAACAGAGTGGGTACATTCTTCTGCTTTTGTCGAGCTACTGTTTTCAGCAGCTCTATGTCTCCATATTTACACATCCACATAGGTGAGTGTCCATTAGGGACCTAATACTGGTCTCAATTGAGGATCAACAAAAAAATCCCCTGATTACGGCTTTCAACATTAAGAGGGAACTTAATTGAGTTTTAGGTATGACTTTGTGATAAAGGCAAGTCTCCTGTTTTCTACTTCTGTTCTCTAACTTTTCTGTAAAGTGTGCATAGCATTATACGCATAAAGCAACAGATACTGGGGTGGAGAGTGATACTTTGTTCCTTAAATCAGTGGTTTTGAAAGCAGGTGTGTGTGCAGAAAGTTTGCTATGAAAAGCAATATGTATGTGAAGCATCTGAAGGAATTTGCAGTTGTGTTTGGAAAGGGGGCCGCAAAGCGAGCTTTTCTGAAATAAAAAAGTGCAAAATTTGGTCTGCAAGATTTGTCATGTTGAGTGATGTCTAACTATGGAAGTGGTGAACCCCGTGGTGTTCTTAATGATCAGAATTTTCAGCCTAACTGTGGAAAGTGCAACTTCTTCACAAGGGTTTGATTGATGTTGGAATTGAAATAGTGAGATTGATTAAACAATCCCTTAATGGCATCACTTCCTGATACTATAAACCAGGGGAATCCTGACTATCTGTGTGTCAGGAATTCCTGTATTGGTAGGAAGCATACACCAGCCTCCTGCATAGGAGGTGATATTGATTTCCTCAGAAAGAGATAGATATTTTTGTCTTGGCAGGCTGCAGTCTAAAAAGAACTGTACACATTTTAATCAGCCCTCTGTACTCAATACTGAGTGACAGTCGTTCATAAGGAGGTCAGGTTGTTGGCTGTATAGTTCCAACATGATATACTAAGTTATTTCCCCATATATACAGAGTATGAACTGCTTGTCTCAGGTATGATGCTAAAGAACTTGTGTAATGCATCATTCTATTAACTGTTTCTTTATTTGGAATGAGTTTTACTGTGATGTTTTCAGACTTCTAAGTGTCACAGAAATTAGTGGAAGCACTGTAGCATTACTCATGCAAAATTTGATGTATTTATACATTGACAACCACTTTTGTGGTTTGATTGTTTTTTGGATTGTTTTTTTTGGGGTGATTTGTTTTGATATCTAACAGTTGTGGATCAATGGATCTCAGGATGAGATTGGAATAGAAACTGTCAAAGATTACTCAATCTGATCCTTGAAGGAAGAATAACATTAATTTCAAGACTGTAACTTGAGCCAAACCTTGTAGATAAAATGATTGCTTCTGTGTTTTTGGGGAAATAGTACACATCTAAAAGAATTGTTAAATGCTGGAGTGTTTGCATCGTTGTTCTCTGATTTGTGTAGAAGTAGTGAAACTGATATCAAAATAACCTTGTCTTAGTTAACCTGAATCTACAGACAGCAATTTCTCCTCCACATGCCCTTAAGAACCTCAAATTTGTTAGATCTAAAAAATAAAGCTGATGTGATTTGCAGGTTTCCTTTGTCTTTTTTCCCCCTCTGTTCCCCACAATTCCATTCTGATTCCGCGTAATTCTGTTTGGGTTGTTAGTCATGTTGTTATTCTTTGGTTTTGAAAAACTGAATAAACCCCAGCTGAGCTATTTGTGTGCAAAATGAAGAAATAATACTCCAGTTTTCTGGAAAATGGGCAAAAACTTCTTAATCATCTGTCTGTTGGCCATATCATGTCATTGCTGATAATATTTACTTGAGCTTTGTCCTTCACAGGTGATGATCGGCTGATAGTCATTGAAGTTGAAAGGGACATGATACTAGGATAAATACGTCATTTCACAGCATGTCAGTTTATATTGCACCTGAGCCTTAATATTGGGACTTTAGGTTCTATTGTGAACAGTCTTTGACCCTCTGGGGCAGAAGAACACTCTACACTTAAAACTATGCTGTATCTTGAAGATAATGTCTCAATTGGTGGTATCAATGCATGCAGACAGAGAAAACAGAAATGCTTATAAAATTGCTACCTAGTGGTATTGCTACTTGACCTGTGACTCCCGACAGATCTTGCAGATGTCAGAAGATGTCAGTAATGGATTCAGGCTATGACACTTGTCATTGAAAAAGTCACATTACAATTAATAGATTCAGGATTCAGTGTGAGTTTTTTTCTGCACAGTGGCACACTCATTGCCTGCGTGACAACCTTCATTTCCTTCTGAGCAAATGGAAACGTAGTACCACGAGCCTCAGGAAGTTGTTAAAGCAATTAAAGGCTCCTCTCTCCTCAAGTTGCATGGTTACCATAGTATCCTCTGCCTCCAAGTCTTTGCTGATGATGTCAGTATGCATATAAGGGCTAGTCACAGCATCTACATGAAGATGACTCAGCCCTCACTAAAGATCATAAGTATCGCTTCATGTGTTCTATTATCTGGTGTTATTTTAGGAATTCATGAGACTGAAAGGTAAGTGAGGCTTCATACTGAAAAATGTGTATGTTTCCTCACACTGTGAAGTTTCAGTGTTGCTTTTTTTTTTAATACTGTATCATATTGTTCACTAAATTCATAAAGTCTGTTAGCTGAAGCAATTGCGTACCTTTGTGTAATTTGAATTTGACAAAGTCTAGGTAATTTTCATAAATACGAAAAAAAAAAAAAGGCAAACTGCAAATCCCTGGAGTACAAACTGATTTGTTAAATAATTAGAAGATTTTTACCAATTAAAATTTGCAGGGCCTTATTTTTATTCATAAGAGAATTCAAATTATTTAATGAGAGCATTATCTAAGAGAAAAATGCTCAAGGTTTTGTTTTTTTTTAATTAAAACAAAACAACAATTAACCCCCATCTTATATTACCTTTTTTCTTCTTCATGTGGATAGTAAAACAGATGAGGAACATGTTCTCATGCAACTGTTCTGCATGCAGTTTTGTTTGTGTAAGGGTATGTGAATTCATAATGAAATCTACAGTCACTCTTTAGAAAAGTAGAGATTCCGTTATTTATCTTGGAATAAAATAAAACGCTGAAAGAACTGATTTTATTAACAACTTGAAGGCCTCTTGCACATTTTGGCCTAGCAGGCTAAGTTTATTTGTAAGCCTGAGATGCTAGACTTGTTTGCTTTCACAGCTGGAATTTTCTTCCTTCTCCCAGTCCACTGTCTGCTTAGTTTTAGATATGTGTGATTGCAAATGGCCATACCCAGTATGTAAAGTGTCTGAAACACCAAAAAAACCACTCCAAAACAAAATACCACAACCCTGTAGGAGCTAAGATGCAGAACTATAGTAAAGGTCCTTCTTTAAACCTTCTTTTAATGCCTTGTAAATTAATTTTATATTTATTGAATTTCATTTTCTCCTGAAAATTCTGTAGTGTTGTAAAACAAACTATACATTTAGTGCTAAAAAGTAGAAGAATTATGGGATGGAAGTGGGGAATAGGTAAAGAATTGTAAGTGTAAATGTAAATAAATTTGTAAAAAGAGGCCTTGGTGTTGAAGGAAATTCTACATTAAGATGGTGTGTATTATACAAGTCCAGCAATTTCTCTCTCTACCCCCCGCCCCCCTACCTGGTATGTACAGTATGCAAGTAATTTTTCTTACTCTGTATCTGTTATGTTCTCTACTTTGTGGTCAGAACATCCATTGGTTTATTTAGACACTCAAGTCTTTTTTTCAGGAATGAGGTCCTCTATTGGCATTTCCTAAACAAAATGCTTAGTATGCACTGACTGATAAGACACTTGGCTATTACTGCTATTAATTTCAGTAGATGAGGTGTATTAGAAGAACAGCAAAGACAATCTAGTGACAATATTAGTTACTTTTTGAATATCTTTAATTCCATGTAGGCTGAGGATTTTTTACATATATCTTTTTTACAAAGGTATATGTACTTTTTTGGCAGTTTTTTTTTTTTTCTGCTTGACTGCCTACTTACTAGCTTTGATATTAATATAGAGAAAAATAGTATTGTAGGTAAACTGAAGAAACCAACTCCTCTTCCAATTCTGATGTCTATTAACTATGTATTTGATATTTAAAAAAATAAAGTCTGTTTGTGTACTTAATGCAATCTTGAATTGATCACAGTGTCCTCCTTTACTTTATGGCTTTAGGAATTGTGCATCTTTTCTGGTTTAAACTGCAAGGTTTTCTAGCAAGTAAGGACAACAAGATGCATAAAATGTTCAGAAATAGAATATTTAACTATATTAACGATGCTTAACTCTTAGAATTTGGATTATTTTAAAGTTACTTTGCAAGATTTGGGGGGAAAAAACCCCATACAGTCAGAGCTTTGAAACCACTTTGGTTAAATGTAAAATGTTTTATGTAATTGTGCAGAAGAAACTAAAGCTAAAGATCCATTCATAAAGATACTAGGTAACAGATCCCTGAGGGACACCACTTGCCACTGAAGAATCCTATTGCAAAGGCTGATGAGCTGACCACAGATCACACTCACAGTTTGTTTGCTGATGATTTGTGTGTATAGATGGAGGTTAAGTTTCAGATCTGATTAATTTTTAATTCTGCATTATTATATCCTGAGCAGTTCTTTCAGTGACTTTAAAAAAGCAAAGAAAAGTAAGTTCTGTTCAGCTGGTGGCAGCCACCTGGCAGTCACTGTACGGGAGGCAGACTGAATTTATTTTTTTAAGTATGTGTTTTCCTTCTTCAGATGTTCTTCCTGCTTTGTATCCTAACGAAGGAGGAAGGAAATCCTGTAACCATTGAAAACTTGTATTGGTTATGGGAAGCAGTGATAAGATTTTGGTTTTGATTGGGTTTTGCCTTTTTTTTAAGTTGGCCACGTTAGACACAATTATCCAGCATGTAATACATACTGAAGCGGAAAAGTGAGTGTCCAAGGCACAACTATTTCTTCAACGAGTGTCTGTCTAATGGCATAGCAGTAATTTTGAATTGATTTATAGGTGTGATTTTCCCTCCACCAGGTCTTTTGACTTATATTCAGAGTTCACATTCAAACTGTTCTTTACAGAAACAGTGTTTCTGCTTGTTTTTCCACTGTAATCCTGTTAGGTTATTTATGGGGTGCATGTTTGGGCATACTCTTGATGTCTTCTATTAGAGTGGTGTCATTAATCATGGTATGTTTTCTCCATTCGGAGCGGAAAACAAGCAGGATTGTAGGAACACTGAGGGGAAAGGATAAAGACTACTTGAAAGAGAGAAACATGCTTTTCTCAAATAATAATGTAATACCGACCATACAGAAGGACATCACAGACTTAGAGGGAGTTTCAAAAGGATGAAAAGCTAATTGCCTGAAATACAGACTAAAGGAGAAGTTCTTAAAGGAAAAAAAGACTTGGAGAGGGTAAATTGGGGACTCTTTCAGCTTCTATTATGTAACAAGAGAACAAGATTACCTAAGCTAATGAGAATAACTTTTGAGGATGTTAACTCAATTAAATGCTGAAAAGAATAATCTTGCTCTTGCTTTGCTTGGACTCACTCTCCTGGTGCTCTTCTCTCGCTATAGTTGTCATAGGATGAGTTTGTTGAGTGGATTGATGCTACAGAAACCTAATCTGTAACAAAGGAAAGAGCTTTCCATCACACTGGTGAGGTGAACCTACCCTGCTTGAAGCTGTGGATTCACTAAGTCTGTCATGGTAGAGGAGACAAGATCAACTGCCCTGCAGGACATGAACTCTGAGCATATTTCGCTGTATTAGCTTAGCCATGAAGTGGAAGCATACCCTAAAACCGTGGAGGGGGGCAGGGGGAGGGGTTACGGATTTTAAAATCTCTGTTGAAACACAATTGTGAGAGAGGAGATGTGGTTGGCACAGGAGATTTTAGTTAACTGACTTAAATGGACAGTTTCTGAATGTTTTTCCTGATAATTAGGGAAGTTACTATTAAGGTAGAAATTTTAGGTAAATTTTTTTACCTTCTTTGAACAAGGGAATTGACACTAGGCATGTGCTGGTTTTCAATTATGACACTCTCCATCCCCCATTCTGGCCCTTCTCACCCCAAGGATGGCCATATGTGCTTTGTATGCATATGCTTAGTGGGGATAGATGCTTAACCTCACTATGGTTGGATGTGGGGAGATGGAGCTGCCACCGGCTTGCCTTTCTTGATCTGTGTAATCTGGCCAGATTTTCTCCCAACACAAAGCTTTAAGCAATTTTGCATAGTTGTATCTTTAAACCATGGAACTTGAATTTCTTTTTTTTTTTTTCCTCCACAGAAGTTAATTGTAATGGAGGAAATGCAGTCTTTCAGGATTGATAATGTTTAGTCAGTTGCATCCTATCTTTCATGACATTGTTTGTACACATATATGTGGAATGGGGAGATAAAGGCTGTGTGGGTTGCATTTTAGTCAATAGGAGAAAAATAGTGCCCTAACCTTGCTCAGATTTCCATTCAGAAAAGAAACTAATATTTTTGTTGTTGTCAAAGCGAAATTACTTGGAGGTAAGCATCCCTGCATTTCTGTAAGATTGGATCATTTAATCAGGAATGTGAAAAATGTAGAAAAATCCATGAGCAACTATGTAACAGTTGCGTGTCTTTTTTTTTTTTTGGCATTATTTAAAAAGTCATGCTTCAGCTGTGCATCTGAGATAGACAATTTCCCTTCTGTAGCTTTATGAAAATGAAGAACAATCTGCATAATTTTTTTAAACTTCTCCTAACTGCCTTTCTTTTGTCTGGAACCATGTTCCCATGTTTGTCTAAATCTATGAATAAAATAATAAAACAAGCAGAACTGGTGGTTAGAAAGAACTGGCATTCTGCTGAATGGATTCTGAGTTCAAGGATTTTGTAAGTACTTTCCGTCCATATTAACCAATAACTAGTGCATTGATTTTAATTATATTCGCCTGTTCTAAAAACATTGCCTTCTGGTGTTGGGAATATTGTCATATCCTGTGAATAGGATCATTTTGCAATGGCAGGTGCCTTAGATGATCTTTAGGAGGAAGAAACTGTAAAGGCAAACACACTACAAAAATAATAATGTACTTTGGATTTTTGTGACAGTAAGTTTTTTGTGGGTTTGCTTAAAAGCTAGAAAGCATAATTCTGCTTATGATGCAGTGTATGAAATCTAACAGCTTTAGAGAGGCTACCAAAGCCCTACCAAAAGTGCCTGGATAACAGGCATACTGATATTATCCCTTCCTGCTGCTAAAATCTGAATTGAAAGATAGAAGTCCCCTTCTGGAGGATAAGGGAAGACAGAAATCCAGAGCTAAAGCATTTGAGTCACTGAGGCTGTCATCTTTGATAAGAGCAAACAGCCATATTTGGAAAAGTCATCAGACCTACAAAGCTTTATTGTGAAAGAGTCTGAAAGTACCCCTTGAATAAATAAAGGGAAGGTAAGCATAGGATGTGATTTGAACCTGAGGAAAAGACAAATCTTTTCTTGCTGGTGTGGAGGTTCTGATATATGAGTTATGCCCTTGTTTCTAACACTTAAAGTGTCTTGATTGCAGCTGAAAAATGCTGTGCCAATTGCACTGTTTAATACAGCATTACTGTCCTTTTTTGTTAATTGGTCACCTGGCTTCCATGTTTGACTTGGACCTGATCTTCACCTCGTTATACCATGTTCTTTGGTATCTGGATTTCAAACCTGTATTGCCAGAAGGCAATTTAAGTGAAAATGATAGATTAATGGTGTATTTGTAACTGTTCAAATTACACATCTAATTTTAAATACTTAGGCCAGGTAAGCACTGTATTCCGATGTGAGTCTGGAATATATAGTAAGTTTCCTGCCAAGGGACCATATTTCTAATGCATCTGTATAGGCATTAGAGCATCAGAATTGGAATTAATGTGTAATATTGAAGTTTTTCTCCCTTTTCCTGATGGTTGGATTATTTTAAAAGACTCTGTTGTAATTGCTGCCTTATTTTTAGTTTTCATTGATTTGTTTTATTAGTTAGTGAAATAACTTGTCATATCTTAATCTGTCAGTGTAATCCGTTGGAAAAACAAGTGTTTCTGCACTTGAGATAGTAATCATGTTAAAAACTTTTTAACTGTTCTGGACAACTAAAGTAGGTACTGACTTCCTGATAGTGTGCTTACTCTGCTGATAGCTGACCTTCTCCAGTATCATCCACTGGGCAAATTTTATTGTACTAAATTCTTGTCATATTTTACACTAAAACACATTTTAAAGTCTACTTTGTTTCTGTATTTTATCAGTGGTTAAGGAGAACATAAAAGGTGACAATGAAATATGTATGTGAGTGATTTTTAATGCTGACCTAAAAACATCTTTTTTTTTTTCCTGTGGTTTCAGATGCCCTTTTTTTATCTGATTATGTTCAACTGCTTTCAAGCTACTGCATTTCTGAAATCTTTTGGGCTTCAGTTTTTGAGACGGAGCTGGAATAATTCTGAGTAAAAATGTGTGTTTGAAAGTAGAAGTAACTTATGCAAAAAATCTGTAAAATTTTTTGTTTTGCACTTGAAATTGAGTGTTTTAGAAAATTCTATATTGAATTTCATTTTTTTCTTTTCTTACAAAATTGCATGTTCTTGTCCCAGAAAGTAGAAAATGTAGGAAAACAAAATAATGTATTTATAATTTACAGACTAGTGGTCATGTAAGAAATTGTACCAGCTAAAAAGTATTCTATTCAAAAATCCTATTCAAAATATTTTCTGCTGGTATTTCTACACAAGGTATTCATGCGTGTTGTTTTTCTTTCCTCAACCCACACTCCTCACCTCCTGGTATCTTTCATGCTTTTCACCTTTTCAGCTTTTGAAAAGTTATTGTGTGCAAGTAGGTGTTTCCCTTTACTAGTGTAAGGCTTAATTTTTAGTACAAGTTTATAAATACTACTCTAAAATTTAATTTTTATTACAGGTTTATAAAGTTCACTAATATGGAACTTTACAGTTGAACTAGACAAAGTACAAACATGTGAATGATTTTCTTCACATATCTGATTCTGGGAGGATAGTCTCTTTTTTCTAGTTTATAGATGTTTCATGCCACTGCATTAATGAGAAACATTAAAATGTATTAATTTAGTTAACATTAATTAAGAACAACAATTTTATACAAATTTTTGATAGTGAAGTAGTTTTCTTAGCTTGTAATTGGACTAGTGCCAAAACAGTTTTTCTTCATGGGAACTTGATTGTTAAAATAAAAACAAGCAAAAATAGTGTCTATTATACTACAAATAAAACTCATTCCAACATTCCTGCAGACATACCTGTGTGCTTATGACTTGGTGATTATGTAGCTTGGATCATGACCAGGTTTCTAATGCATATGCTCATCAATGAGCCTTCTCACAAATATTCCAACTGAGTTCACAGGATTAGGCTTGCACTCATGTGAACTCATCCTGTCTCTGCTGATTAGTCTCTGTAGGCTGTATTTTTAAGAGTATTCAGTATTCAATATGATGATTGCCTTGGAGAATCTGGCATGAAGGGATCGTGAGCCTTTCTGAAACTTGGCCTGCTGATATTTTGCAGACAGCTTGGATCTCCTTCTGCATGCTGTTTAGCTTGAATAGCTGATTGTTGATTTTACACAGTTCTGAAAAACTTTCTCCAAAACTGCGTCTTATCTATGAATAAGAAATATTTACATCATGCAGTATGGCTTTTTTGTATGTCACAGGTATGAGTCCATGAGCTGCAGTAGCTCTGATATACTTTCATAGGGTATGTCTTTTTGAAAAGCCTTTAGTCTTGTTAAGGTTTGCTCTTGGCATCTCTTGACAAGCCCGGAAACATGGTGGATCTCATTGCTTCTTCTGTAGGACTTCTGACTAGAAGTGCTTGCTTC
This sequence comes from Cephalopterus ornatus, assembly GCA_013396775.1. Classification (NCBI taxonomy): domain Eukaryota; kingdom Metazoa; phylum Chordata; class Aves; order Passeriformes; family Cotingidae; genus Cephalopterus; species Cephalopterus ornatus. The sequence goes on from VZRE01017787.1 coordinate 10,428, forward strand.
TTTCCATGTATTATATTTTGGCTAGGAATTCACTTACTGGCCAAGTTGTAACAAGCTTTTTGTTACTACTTACAGAATTTGTTGGAATAGCGAAATACCTTGACACTCGGTGCAATAAAAGATTTTTAAAATCGGAGGCTCAAGGATTTTCTCTTCAATCATTGCTATTCTTCAGAGAATCATAGAATACAAGGTTGGAAGGAGACCCTTTCCTGGCAAAAGCACAGTTTAGACAATATCACCAGCACCTTTGTGTCCTGTTCCAGCAAAGCCAGTCTTTGGAGAAACCCCTCTTTCTCTTTTTCTGTGAGAGGTCACTTTGTGGTTTATCTTTTTTTATTAAGTTATTATTGTTAAATAAATAGTTGAATCTTGTTACATAAACTAGCAGAAAAATTGGTAAAAGATTCTGGAAATATAGGTTTCTGTCTTGCTACTTGTCTTCTGTATTTGCTTAAAGTCAAATATGTCCACTTACAAGAGTGGCTGTTCTGGAGAAAGGTGGAAAAGACAAATGAAGGTGCATCCCAAACATTCACTGTAGCCTGTAAGGTGTAGTTTAGGTTATTTCAAACTCTGTTCCATATAGTGAAATCTCCAAATAGAATGATATTAGGGGGAAAGGGGTAGGGTTTTTTATTTGGCCTGTAGTTAAAATGGTCTTTGAAAGGTACCTTCCTGTGATGTTCAGTTTGTTGCCATTGCTGTCAAACTGTCCCATCCCCTCCTCCAGCAGTGGTTTGATTCCCAATAAATTCTGTGTTTCCAAGTCCTTTCTGGCTCACTTTGTTCTTTGATAGGAGTTATTACTTAAATGCTTCTCAAAGAAGTGTACTGGCATGCTGGCACACACATAGTGCTTAATGAAACTCAGTTTGGGCATGACAGGTCACCAGTGAAAATAGTCTTTTTAGTTCCTGCCTCTTTAGCAAATCAAAATAATAATTGGACAGAGGGAATAGGACGAGAGAGATTGCATTCTGAAGAAAAAGGCAAAATACATAAAATAATTAGCAGGTAATTTTTTTTTTAATTTTTCATTTTTTCAAGTTAAAAAAACCTGATTAAACCTTGCTTTTAAATATCTAGCTACATATTTACTACTGTTGTATTGAGTGTGGGGAGGTGGGGGGAAATCACTTGCAACACCAATATAGAGTCTGTTAGAGTGGGCATAAGCAATATGATAAATACTGAGTCAAAGAACCAACTCCTTTGCCAGCTGGGATTAAACCACAACAAAATTGTGGCTATTTCATTGCATCTTGAATTATAATCCGTTTCCTTTCTTGTAGTGGAATTCAAGAGCCTAGAGGTCAGTGGGATTCACAGGTCCTCAGGTTAAGAAAAGTAATCAAGTTTTTTCTGTTTCCTAAGAGAGATTTCTTAAATTTATTTTAATTTTTAGTGAGCATTTTTATTTCATGGGAATTCTAGAATATTTGAAGAAAAATACTGCTCTTAAAATACATTGGAAAACATACTCTGAAGGCTAAAAAATCCAGATTGGGTCCTAGCATGTTCCAGTGTCTCGTGCCAAGTGTCTGCAGGAAAGCAACGTGTATAGTAAAATGCAGAGCTTAAATTTTTTGGCTTTCTGATACTCAGGCTTGGAAGGCCTTAAACCAGACTTCTCATATTCTATCCAGACTGTGTATTCCAGAAATGCTTTCCAGCTAATTTGTTGAAACAGCCGAAGGACAACTAAGTCTTAATATTCTTCCTCAGCCTTAAATCACAGCTGTTGGGCAGGAGTCAGAAAATGTAAAGCTTGAGAACTCTGCAGAGTGGTATAGAAAGAGCAGTATGGTGACTAATTTTATACCCACATCTGTTAGACTTTTGTGGAGAACAGTAATAAACCAGTATTGAGCAAAGATATTGCCACTGCCTCTTGTGTTACGGTTCTCATACATTCTGTTTAAATTGTTTAAAACCCAAAAGACCCTTACCAGACATAAACTTAAAAAAAATTGCAAATAAACCAAATATATATATATATATATATATATCCCAACTAAGATGTAGGGGATACTTGTGTAAAAGGTGTGGGTGAAGTGTATGGGTGTGCTAAGGATGAGAACAGATGACCTTGCAAATTTTTTTTTTTTTCAATTCTCCCTGCTTACTGCAGTTCTGTACTGTCAAATGTGTGCAGTTGTCTGTCCCACAGCAAGGTCTTGTTTCTTAATATTTATCCATTAGTATTTGAAATTAGATAGTCGTGATAATTTTTTATGGTTCATAATTTAAATGAATGAATGCATGTGTATCAACAGATTTGTTATAAAAATGTTTTCTTTATTTTTGCAATAAGGAAACTAGTACAGTTTTAAAGTTTGAAGTATTTTCTTACAGAAAACGTCCACAATTTTTCTGTCTAATAGGTGTCAGATCTTTAAAAGACAAAATATATCTTTAATGTTAGCACTTGGAAGGACCTCGTCTTGTAGGCTGAAAGGTTTACTTCAGTAGTAGCCTCTCTTTCCTTCTCTTGTGTTTAAAGGTATCTGATTTGTGTTCATTTTATTCAAGGACAGGTCTCCTTTTAAACTGTGTGCTGTGAGTGATAATAATATATTTGCTTTAGTTAAGGTAACATGTAATCTTTGAAACTCCTGAAAAGGCTCTGGGAGAGAGAAAATGGGTGTGACCAGAAAATGGGTGTGACCCATGGCTGCTGACAAAACTATTACTTTTTTTAATGACAGCCAAGATTTTCAGAATGAATAAAGCTTAACATTACCAGCAAACAGGAGTAACCGGTGTGTCAGTAAGCTTTTAAAATTGAACGTGCCATTGATCTCACAAGTATGTGATAACTAATTGTTTAAATAGTTTTATTGCTGTAATAGTTTCCCTATGCTGTGGAAGAAAGTACTGCAGATTTTACATACACCTTCCATGTCTCTCAGACACACTTTTGACTGAACAATTAAGGGAAGTAAAAGAAATGTGAAGTAAAGATATCCTTCCTCCTAAGTTAAACATTGCTGTTCCATGAGATAAAACAGAGAATAGGGTTACTGGAAAGTCTTGGATTTGAAGTTTTGCCTGCCCCTGCAGTTTGTGGAAAAGAAGGTTAAACATCATTTGATTTACTTACATTTTGAAAACAAGTAATTCTATATAAATTCAATTTAAAACTTTTTTTTTAATCCCACTATCCAGAAGGCATAAGCTGTCTTACCTAACCTTGCGTAGATCCAATTTCATACCCTTTCCCCCTGTAAGTAGTATATATTATTTTATTCGCAGTAATACCATTTATTTGGGGATTGAGTCTAAAATTCACATGTTGGATGGGGGGGATCCTGTTATTTTTCATGTATCATATTTCTAGTCCTATTGATGTATAGCTGAATAGCTTTTTCTGGGGAAGAACACTTGATTCATTCTGCTCTGGAAATGAACAAGCTTGAAAATTCCCCTTCATATTCCAGGAACCAGGAATATGACACTTCCACAAGGAAATTTTATCAGGAGCCTGGGGCTTGAGGTAGGGCAGGGAACATATCCAGAGTAGTTTCGATACTAATGGTGATTTTTTTTTTTCCAAACAAATGCTTATTTCTCTTTTGGGTTATTTTGTGTTCGAGAGATAAACTATAGTTTTGTTATATTTGTTTACGTGCTGATGGTCACCTCAGCACCACCCAGACCCTCTCTCACAACCCCACAGTTGGTCAGGAAAGACAGTCATAAGAAAATTAGAAAACTCACAGGTTGAAATAAAGGCAGTTTAATAGGGACAGCAAAACCTGCATGCACAAGCATAGCAAAATAAGGAATTAATTTCCTTCTTCCCATTGGCAGGTGTGCAGTCGCCTGCAGGAAGCAGGGCTCCCTGACAGGTGATGGTTTCTTGGGAAGACAAATGCCATCACTCCAGATGTCCCTCAGTCCTCCCTTATGTGATATGGAATATCCCTTTGATCAGTCAGAGTCAGCTGTCCTGTCTCCCCTCCCAGAATCCTCACTGGTGGGATGGTGTGAGAAGCAGGGAATGCCTTGGCTCTGTGTAACCACTGCTGAACAATAGTGAAAATATCCATGTGTTTTCAATACTATTTTGGTCACAAATCCAAAGCATAGCTCCTTTATAGAATATAAGCTACTTTGAAGAAAATTAACTTTATTCCAGCCAAAATCAGTACACACCCACCCCCAGTTCCATACTGCTTATATCATGCTCAAGTCTCATGTTATCCAATGTATCCTCATTATCCACACATACACCATCTCCTGTCTTTTGATATACTCACAGATCCCTAATCTGTGGACCAATCTATTTTACCCCTGTAAAATGCTCATAAATGTCCTAAGTTCTTTCAGTCCGTGACTTTGGGCTCCATCTATTATGGTGGTCACTGAACAGAAGAGGTGGTGTGTTGTGTGGAGTTACTGGGCACCAAAGCCAGCTCAGGTCAGGTCACAGCTGCACTTGCACTGCCTCGTGTGAAGCTTGTCTGCCACTGGTTCAGGGAGTTTCTGTGCCATAGCACTTCCTGTAACATACAACTCCAGTCATGGATTACAACAATTTAAATGTGTTGCCATGAGCAATCTCCACCCCCTGGACCAGCCCATAGGGTTTAACGTTGAACTTCTCCCCTTGCCGTGCTCTCATGTGGGGTCTCTAGTGTGGGATATAGTCCTTCAAGAACTGATAGAATGTGAGTCCTCTCCACAGGATACAGTTCTTCTGGATGAGACTGCTCCAGTGTGAGTCTCCTGCAGGGCCACAGGTCCTGCCTGAAAACCTGCTCCTCCGTGAGTGTTGTGAATGGGTGATGTAGATCACTTTATGAATGCCTGTCAAATGTTTTAGCAAAAGCAGTATTAATCAGATGTTGGAAAACTGTGACTTACAGGTGGATGGCAAAGTTCACTTCTATTACCGTATGGCACAATCATTGGAACAATGATTCAAAGTTACCAAGGCACTAAATCAAAGTTATCATACTACACAGCTATGTGCAGTATCAGTCACTTAACAAAGACCTACCTTTGGTAAAAAGGTCTCTCTGCCTCGAGGGTCAACCTTGAGAGGTGGCCCAGCTCCAGGGGAGATAACCCCTATGGAGCCACACTGCCTAGCAGAGAGAGCTCAAAGGCAGCGCTCTTAGGCTGTCATATTTATGAAATAAGTGATTTACTCATAATCAAGTTGCATACTTGGGAAAAGTATTCATGAGACTGACTCCTTGTGCCCATGATATTCTTTGTTCCTTGACAAATGAGTCTTGGAAAAGCCACTCACTATTCATGTGTTAATTGCGTTATTGGTGTTCCAAGCTCATGACCCCGGATGCTCACTGGGTCACTCTGGTTCTATGTGGATTTTCAGAGAACCGATAAAATTAGAAGAGTCCTTGGCCCTTTAGTGGCTCAGATCTTATCTCCGTTGGAACCTCCACCGAACAACTGCTCGTTTGGCTGAGGGACTGAGTAACAATGTTACTTCTCCACAGGCCACTGCTCTTGCCGGAAGCCTGCTCTGGTCTGGGGTCTTGAGCCTTCCTTTAGAGCACATTCACCTGCTTTGGTGTGTAGTCTTTTCTTCTTACTTTTGCCATGGGGTTCCACATTTTCTGCAAGGTCATGGAGTATGTTCTCAGCATTTCTTTCTTGTATTAGTTTTGGTTTCTGTTTTTCTTTCCTTTACTCTTCATTTCTCAGCGTTCTTAGTTTTTCTTCAGTTTTCTCCTGTGAACTGCTATTATTTTTCCCATGTGTAATGGAGTCTTCTAGCAAAGAAACTTGATTATCCTTCTATGTCCTAGTATATACTATTACTCTACTCCATCTACATACAGATCCTTCAGAGAAAAACCTAGTGCCGGTATAATCACAGGTAATTGTGTTGTACTTACCTATTTACTTTTTGAAAATTCTGCATAGCATAAAGACTAGTTTTGCTGAAATACTTGTCTGTTTTGTTGTGTTCAGTTACCTTAGTATTAACATTATTACGTTTTGTGATACTGCAAATTTGTGTCTCTAGAGGTGCTGCATTTCTAGCATTATTTTGATGTTTGCAGAATTTTTTCTTTTACTTTCATGGCTACTAGTTTTGAAAGCATATTTAACTAGAAAAAAGTTTGTCATAAAAAGGGCCATAATAGTTGAGAATTCATTTATCTGCTTTTAGTATGGATCTTATGTTGTTCAGTTGCTAATGAGCACTAAATGGAATTGGAGTAATTGACTTGGTTTTCAAGTTGTAATCTGAGCCATTTTGAACAAAGAAAGACCAGGACATTACTTTTGTAATGAACTCTAACAAACTTCTGTTGAATTATTTTCATTAGTTGAAGTTGCTTGTGATTTTTATGAAGTTACAGTGCTGTAAATCTCAGTTTAAGTACATCACTTAGGCTGGATATGTGGGAAGATATTCCAGATTTTCACCTGGAATGGCTTTTAAAAGGCATGCAATTCAAGGGGGAAAAAAAAGTTCTTCATTTTTCTTTCTAGTAGCCATACCTTTCATTACTTAGTAAGGTTTATTTAGGTGAGTTTTTCCAGAGGGTGTGTGTGTGGAGTTGCCTTGAATAGTACTTACATTGGCAGGTCATTCCATTGTCCTATTGAGCAAATAGGAACTGTGAAAGTAATCACTGCAGTGTATTCATAAGGATGTTGTGCAGAATAAGCAAACACCATTTGCAGAACAACAGGCATAAAGGTGCATTACAGTTGCACGGCCAAGGAGAGCTGGAAGCTTTCTAACATTAGAAGTGTTTCCCATCCTTTTTGTTGTCCTGACTCCCAGCTACAGTTTCTTTCTTTTTTCCAGTGCTCAGGTTCATCTAGTACCTTTAGGAACCACTCCAACTGAGTAATCTGACAAAAAACCCAGTGTATCTGTGCAGTGAGTAGAGAGAGGAAGAGAGGAGAGAAAGGAAGGTCCTATTTGATGACAGTGTTGCTGTCAGAGGGCTCCACAGTGGTGTAAGAGGGCTGTAGTCACAGGTACTCTGAGCAACAGCTGTGCTCCATCACCTCTTGTCTGTGCTCTCTGATTTCTGCTGCTCACCTAGTCACACCCTGATAGATTTTGGTTAGAATGAACCAGTTTAAAACAGACTAAAGCCATATGTGGTGCTTTGACCTTACCTAGACACCATGTCCACCAAACCCCTGGATCACTGGATAAATACATCTATCACGTGATGAGTGAGCAGTTGGCTCACAGGTTGGGCACAAAGCATTTCAGTGAATGGGGTGGCATGAAGCTGGCCACCCGTCATTAGTTGGGGTTCCTCAGGGCTCCGTTTTGTGGCCAGTGCTCTTCAAAATCTTCATTAATGACTTCGATAGAGGACTCAGAGGTACTCTAAGTAAGTTTGCTGATGATACTGAGTTGGGAGGAGCTGTTGACTTCCTTGAAGACAAGGGGTCTCCCTGCAGAGAGACTTCAACAAATTAGAGGGCTGGGCAATCACTAAGATCAACAACGGAAAGTTCTGGATTCTGCACCTGGGATAGCAGAAACCCTGGGTGTAGAGACTGGGGATGAGGTGCTGGAAAGCAGTGCTGCAGAAAGGGACCTGGGGGTCCCGGTTGATGGCAAGTTGAACGTGAGTCGCAGTGGCAGCCAGGAGGGCCAACCGTGTCCTGGGGGGCGCCAGGCAGAGCATCGCCAGCTGGGCAAGGGAGGGGATTGTCCTGCTCTGCACTGGGATGGCCTCTCCTCGAGTCCTGTGTGTAGTTTTAGGTACCACACAATAGAAGAAGGACATAAAACTATTAGTAAGCAATGGTGACCAGTGCCGGAATCTGAGGCAATGGCCTGAAGCTGTGTCGGTGGAGGTTTATCATAGAATCATAGAATAGAATCATAG